>JAJJMC010029152.1:2276675-2294197 GCA_023531435.1 Papaver californicum
CAATATTTTCTAAAATCATTACCTTCACAAGTTCGAGAATCGAACCTTTATTTACCACTTTCTAAAATCACATCAATGCCTTCGAACACTGATATGAGTATTGAGGCAGTATTACCGCCGAATACGAAGGTAAGTGTTAAGGCAGTCTTGCCGCCGATGACTAAGATGATTGTTGAGGCAGTAATGCCGCAGAACACTTAGAAGATTAGAATATGAGCATTGGTATATATACAGATTGCGACTTGAGACAAGTTCAATATTGTTCAATGGGAGTCTTAGTAAATATAGAACAATAGTAGGTTCATGTAACTCAGCTGAGAGTGATCATAAATGAGTTTAGTATTAATTGCATTATTGATAAATAGATTTTTAAGTACTGAAAATCTATATAAATGTTATGAATATAGTAATGAATCAATATTACTCAATATGAGTCTTAATATTGACATGTATGTATGGAATGTGTCCAAGGGATTCAGCTGTAAAATCATTGCACCTGGAACAAGTTCGAGTTGTTCTATACTAATGGTCAATCCATCTAGGAGCTAGGTTCAAGTTGTTCTATACTAGTAGATGATCTATCTAGGATCTTTGTTATTCAACAACAAGGCCAAGGAAGAGAATGGCACAAGACTATGCTCTGAATATTTTGTACAATTATAGAATATCTGGTAGTATAGCAATAAGTACTAGTGATGTTTTGAGGACAATAATGCTTTATACCAGTGTGTAATGCATCTAGGAGTTGTCAAATCATTATAAATGGATAATATTGCTCTATACTAGTATGCGATACATATAGGAGTTGTCCAACCATTACGCTTCTACCCGGATAAAAGAGTAAGCACTGAGTCATCAATACTAATATTGTGTATAGAGTATTGAAAGCTCAGCTAGGTGAGGCTCTAATATCATATGTGTATTTTCAGAAAGAGTACATGATCAATGTAAGATGCATGTAGCGAGAGTTTGATATTTTAATTCTGTTACAAAATGTAATATATGAATGTTATGTTTTTGATGCCGGGTCAGTAGCATATACAAAAATTCTATTATTTATGTGCTTCTACTGCTGGGCAGATGCGACTTCACTATTTTTTCCTTTGTCAAAATCCACCATCTATATTGCTTAGTGTGGTACAGTAATGTTCCGCAGTAAGCACTGAATGGCGATTTTGCAGAAGCAAAATAAATGATTTAATTTAGTCAGTTATATTTTACCAGATACTCTGCGATTGACTTGAGTTGATACTTTGCAGTGTTGAGTAGTCGTCTGAAGATGAATGATGAACGAGGTGGAATTAGCACAAAAAGCCTCGTCTTGAAGAACATAGATTGGTATTGCACGACTAGGTAGGCCTAGCATATGGTAGAAGGACCAATTTGCATGATTGAAGTTTGTCTGACTAGTTTGTGACAATCTTGAACGGAATATGAATATTATTGTTGTTGTTGTTTCTAAGAAGAGACGTCATATAATAACCAAGGTAATGATGAACCTCAAGTACCTTCAAAAGACGGGGATGTGAGTCAACATGAATCTGAGTCAAGGGAAGAGGGTAATGACTCCAATCGTAATAACAACAATTCCAACTCCGCAAATAGACTGAGATGCACCCAAGTAAGTCTTCCTCTTGTATTACCATCATAGTAGTATAAAATTATCCCTCAACGACAGAATGAATGAAATTTTATGTGAATGAATGAATAATTTCTCTATAGTTCGTCGTCCCAAAAATTCATATTTAGGGTCTTCACGGAGAACGCTATAAAATCTTCATATGGAGTCCGTTTTCGATGATATACCCAACTGTTTGATGCCCATAAGACCATTTATCCCGTATCGTGGAAGGATTTTAGTTTTGAGTTCGTCTAGGGCTTCAAAAATTCGAACAGAAAAAAGTCAGAAAGAATTTAAGAACTTTTCAGTTGTGAGATGGTTTGTTGTTTCGATCATATCTCTCAGCTCGTTTATCCAATTGATGAGATTTTTTAATATGTCGTAGAGAACATCCATATAAAGAGTCTGGTATATAACTCATCCTTAGATTCATCACCTACTGCTCCTAGCTCGTGACTTTGTACATGATAGTGCAGAATTACGCCTGACGAACTTGATGCAAAAAATGCCTTTTATGTCTTTAGACCATTTGCATGTGTCTTGAATGCAATTTTTTATATCATTAATAAGTCCCCAAGTGTACATCACTTGGAATCCATCACTATAACACATATGATATGATTTAACAGATATACCATGCTTCTAGCCGCTTTATCCTTTCATATAGAACATGAGAGATATCAAAGTTTCATGTATAGTATTGTTGGTACATGCAGATATTTCTGTAGTGTCACATGGAAATATTTGTGGTATTTTTTGCCACGATTGGATATCATTTGAGTGATGAGTGTGCTAAAATGATGCTCGGCTTGAAGAGAGGTCGAGTTAATCCACTTGGTAAAATAATGTAGGGGCGAGGCTATCCATTCATAACGTTTATGAGAGAAGGGCTGAGTTTTCCACCAAACTCTAGTCCCCAAGCATGAGAAGTGTTAGGGATGTTAAGTGGTAAGGAAACAAACTCAGTGAGTTTTACTTGAGCATGATACTTTTCAATATATGATGTTGCATTTTCTCCAGGCTCTTTCTTTGTTGCCATCAGGTCTTGAAATTCTTCTAAGTACAGAAGATGGTTATCTGTTGCAGCATCCATATGAGGTATAGAGTCATCTTCTAGAAGTGAGTGTGTCAGTGAGGGCACTTGATAATTTTTGTTCTTATTATTGTGAAGCCACGGACGTCCCAAGATCATGTCGTAACCTGGATCTTCCTTAATTATGAAATTTGGCGGCAGTATATGTAGGGCATATCTGTACTTCAAGAGTGACGTAACCATAAGCATTTATGGACTTTCCTTAAGGGCGGCGGTTTACTGTTGGTGCATGAACAACTTCATTACGTGGGATTCTAACTGCTCGTAGTGTCTTAACCGGAATGATGTTGATAACAGTGCCTGTATCGATCAAGGTTCTTCAAAATTCAGTATTCTTGAGGCGGGCGACAACGAGAATCCCCAATCGTATTTTTCTCCATCTTTGCCTACTTGCGTGCATTCAGCGTGTGCTTTTTCTTTATTAATTGGAGGTAGTCTTCTTCTAGATACAATATGATTAAGAGCAGTGAATATGTTTTTGCGATGTGATGCGTGTCGTAAGTGAAACAAATTACTCAAGATATTTCCTACTAACTAACTAGTAATATAGCGGTAGTAAGGATCGTTCCCACAAAGAGCTGTGTAATTGTAGCTTATTTAGATTAGTAAAACTATAGTAAAAGTAAGTAATAAGGGGGGTTGGTTTAATTAACTAACAAGAACAATAATAAGATAATAAGAAAGAAAGAATGATTAGGGAGTCCTTCGTTGTTACCAAAACGTTGACTGAATTAGTATACTTATCCATCTTTAATTAGAACCATTCATCACCAACCGTAGAATAGTAGGTACGTTTAGCTATCCCCAAAACTCCTTGTATTACTGGATAACAGGTACGCTTAGTCACCAGATTCTATCCAACTGAGCCGCCTTGAGGTACGCTTACAAGGTGTAACTCGATCGAACGCTTTAAGATTTGTGAATTTAGGTTTGATCACAGTAGTTTAACTTAGTACGCTCGGTCCAATTGCTAGTGTTGTCTTCACACACGATTTCTCCACACAATCCCTCTGCAAGGTCTCACGTTTTCTACTTGTGTAGGTGATGCTCGACAATTACGTATCGCTCAGCTCACTACTAGCAATAGAATGACCAATAGATTAATATAGCATGCATTCCAAACAATCTAAGAAATCAATCATAAACCCTAGATATCGTGAAAACAAACAATGATGATAATAACTTCAAACAAACTTGTATTAACTAACAAAGCTTCATGCTTTGAACATTGAATTCATCCTTAATCAACAAAGGTTTAGCTACTCATGATACAAGAAAGAAGAAGAAATAACATGGTTTCCCCCAAAAGGGGTAAACCCTAGAATATGGAATAAAGTTTCTTGATCGACATATTTTTGTGTCTAAATTGTGCTCAATGATCTATTTTGATAGTGTTCGATTTTGTACTATTATGGGTTTTTATGTCTTTGTAGGTATTTTTGAGAAATAAATATTTGTGGAAAAATCGGCTCAAAAGTGATAAAGGCACCCAGGAAAATTACTAAAGACACCCAACAAAATTGATAAAGGCACCCACCAGTTGGATTTGGGGCACCCTTCATTCAAATTCAGGAAAATAGCGAGAAAGTTATTTACGTGAGAAAAGTTCTGCTGATTTGGTATGAATCGAGTTTTAAGGGATTTTTGGTAATTCTGAGTTACCCAAGTGAAGAAACCACCAAGATATGATCAACACACGTTAACCGGAGTGATTCACGCCGGAAAAATTGTTGTAAATTCATGTCACAGTCGGAAAAGGGAGTTTGCCCCTGAATCGGATTTACATGTAATTGGAGTTGGATTTAGATGGTTCTTGGAGTCCTTACCGATTAAGGATGATGGATTAAGGTTCCCTAAACCTATAAATAGCAAAGAAACCAAAGAAAAAAGCACCAGGATTGAAGAGAAAAATTCCGGGAAAAGAGAGAATTTCTGCTGGTGGGAAGAACAGGAAGAACATAAGGCTCCAGAGAACTGTCATTTTTTCCGTTGCTTATTCCATCAAATTTCTGCATCGGCCAGAGTCCGTACTTTATTTCTGTCTTCTTCAGCAACAGAGAGAACAATCTCTGTAACGCTTATAAACATATCAGTTCTTCTGTGTTACTTTTATTTCTTCATTGGAAACATTTTTTAATCTATGAACAATTATTTTAAGAGTGTTTCCAAGATGATGAGCTAATCACCATCACTGGGACGACGGAAGAAGCTATTTTTCCAAAAATAAAGTGGTAATTCTTATTTTTTATTTTTTGCAATTCTTCTATTATTATTTGCTTCGAATTAAAATTGGAAAATGGTTTTTATCAATTAGTTGTGTTTTCTTTTGAAGGGTCATGCTGAGCTTAGAGTTTTTGATGTATCATGCTTTCGATTTACAACTATTATTTTGAAAACTAAGTTTGGCAATATTTTGGATAAACTGAATATACGAGTTGCGAGATTTTTATCACTTGAAAAATTGGTTAATGGTGGAATCCTTAGTCTCGGTCATTCCCATAATTTAAAATCAATTTTACTAATCTGTTTTATTTTTAGTTATTAATTTACAATAATTCACAAGAAATATAGCAAATACTAGCATGAAATTGACACTCTAAACATGCATCACGATGCGCCTTTGAGAAGTAGGAAAGCTCACACACACGCCCCATCAGAGATTGAACTACTTGATTAGTATGTTCTTCATACATGGTGAAATTCCTGACTAGGAAGAGGGTTTATGTATACGTCTTCAGTCCCCGGGTCCAATTCTCCTGACTCAACCTTCTCTTTGAATATTCGTTTCAATCGGTTGCATCTCTAGTGGTGTGGTTGACGAACCTGTGAAAACGACAATATTTTGGGTATGTCATTTCTTGTTCAGTTTCTGACCATTTTGTATCCAGACTGCCAAGAGTTCAGTAACTTCTTCGATTGGAAATGGGAAATTTGTGGAAGCTGGAGCTTCTCTTGGTTGTTGTTGAGGTTGGCATTGACCCGGTGGTGGTGGTGGTGGTGGTGCAGCTGATTGGTTAGCTCTCTGAGTTGGACGATTCGCTAGTGGGGAAGGAGTTGCGACTGGTGCTGGTGATGCACGATTAGGCCGTTGTTCTGGCATTGGAGATTTCCTCTTACCTCCTTCAGTCATAGTGCTCACATACGGTTGAACATTGTACGACTTAAGAGCTAGACGTCTACCGCTACGAGTCTCACGTGCTTCTTCGCTCTTGATCGGCCTTGTCCTTTCCAGCAAAGTAGGTGCAGTCGTGGCCGATCGCTTGACAACTTCATGTAACTCACAGAATGTCTGCAAACGTAAATTCTCCAGAAGAGCACGATAAACTGGTACCATGTTATTTATGCATAGTTCCACCAATTGTAATTCATTCACGTTCGGGTCATGGCAGTCTAACGCTTGAACTCTGAATCACTTCACATAATCATTGGGATATTCATTGCTCCGCTGAAACATCCTTCCCAGTATGACATATAGAAGGCATTAACCATCTCTCACCAGTTAGCAATATTGTTGGGAACGATGTTGTTGTACCAAGTGTATGCTCTTCCGGTGAGAGATTCGGAAAACTCTTTGAGATGAAGCATATGGTTGTATTCGTGCTCCCCTAGTGATTCCAGGAATCGTGAAATTTGTTCACAAGCATTCCGGTTCCATCATAAAGTGGGAATGAAGGGGACGAATATCCCTAGGAAGAAGAATCCTCTGTATTTCAGAGGGATAAGGGGGTTGATGTTGATGAACAGCAGACAAACTCTCATTTGTTCTGAATCTTCACGAGTGACGAATTTGGGTTGTTGACGATCAGCATGAGTGTGAACTTCATCGTCATCCTGATCATGACCTCTTGATGTGTTAGCATCAGCAGTTGCCTCCGAAGTATTTCTAGTCTGTTCTGCTAGCGATAATTTCTCTGTAAGGGTCTTAAGGAAGGTGAGGACCTCCTTCTGAGTTGCGGCCATCTCTGTTTGAGTCATGACAGGGGTTTCTTGTGTATGTATTAAATCAAAAATGGTAGGAGGATTTTGTTTATCCCTTGCCTCCTCAGTGTGCTGCTCAGATAGAGAAGGAGTAATATTTTTCAGCGTTGGTAACCAGAGGATTATTACCGGGAGTACCACCATTACTGGTACTAGCAGAATTCATGTTAGGATTGGTTACTGAACCCGATCTAAGATCAATCATCTTGAAATTGAAAAAATTAATAAAAACAAAGAATTGATATCGAAACCGAGATATTAATCTCCCACTGTGGTCGCCAAAATGTTTGTAGGTAAAAACGATTAAAGGGTAAAAAAAGAAAAGTGATGGAGTAGGTTGTTGCCAGTTGAACCAAATTGTTCAAAGAGAAAATCGTTTAAACCTCAAACATTTGTACTGTATAAGTACTTTTAAGATTCGAGAGATCAATCTGTACGAAATTGGCTTAAATCAAGAAATGATCGTTCCAATTTCGTTTCGGTCACAAAGGAAGGAGAATGGTTGATCTGTAGGGAGGGAAGCAGATAAGGTATTGAGATCAATGAGATTGAATGTCAATGATGAGGAAATGTGTTGAACTGTTATGAAGACAAAACTGAGTTTTCTAAGAATCTCTAAGATGATAACTCTGTGATCATTTAAGTGTTTATGAGATAAAACTCTTGTTCTTGTCGATGGGTTGAAGAACTTATTTATAACGATGGTGATAAGTGCATAATTTATACAGTTTAAGTATCATTTCCTTATTCTTATTTGCTAGATTTTGTGTGAATTACCGTGTTTTATTATTACTTTTCTAGTTTGTGTGTTTTATCAGGTTACATCTCTGAAACAAGTGAAATGGAGCTTTACAAGAGAAGTATTGCCAGAGACCCAGAGGATCTCAGTATATTCCAGGATTTCTACCCCCCGTTTTGTAGAGAATTAAATTACGAAGCCAACGGCGAAAGAACGAGGTCATTCTGACTTCGTATGAGAAAGTTATGGGCAAAAAGAGGATTTAAGCTTATCGGTTTCGTGAGACTGACAATGGGATAGTTCAATAGAAGATTGATAAAGGCACCAACCATTCCGTTAAGGGCTGTCACTCATTTAAGTGATAAGGGCACCTGCACTATTACTTGGGGCTTCCATAATTCAAACTTAATTAAAAGCGCCAACATTGTGGCTAAGGGACATTTTTATCTTCATTATCCGAACAGAGAAGGTGTTTTGCTTCCATGATAATCACGGCAAAGTCTGAGGCTGTGATGAATCGATCATGGGAGATGAAGTGCAGTTAAGAATGGGATGGCAGTGAATGAAGATTGTGAATGATGGTTGTTGTTCGTGGACCTGAGTCGATGGCTGCTGCCATTAATGGTGGCTGATGAAGATGATTCAGTGATCAAGATGGAGAAGGGAGACTTGACAGTGAAGGCTCTATTGATGGAGTTTGCTGGGGAGTTTGAGATGAAGTGGCAGTGATCGATGGTGGAGTTTCTGGAGATGAAGTTGGGTCCGGCCGTCTATGTTGGTGTTGTTGGGGTGAACCTGGCAGACGAAGTTAGGAAAGAAGAACTAAACCGTGTATAACACGGAAATACAGTGGTCGGTGCTTTCCTATTCGGTTAGGATTCTTAAAAGAGGTTGTAGTTACCTCTATAAATACACATACCCACACCACAGACATATCCTCTCACATACCTACACATAAAATACTTGAACGCTAAAGACTGGACGTACAGACACTTTGAAGAACGGACAGACGCTGGGAAATTGAAGAAGCCGTGCGAAGGCAAGGGTTAGTTTGTATTATTTTCTTAATTAATTTTCATGGTTTTTAAGAAAGCCATGTTGGGCTAATTTCCTTGTTATGGCGAAAGGATGAACTTGTAGAGATGGTTTTCTTTGTGTTTCAGAACTAGGGTTTTCAACTATATGAACTTAATATTTATGTTTTGTCTCTCTCTCAACGTTTTACCTTCTCGATGATTTTTCATGTTCTATGCCAAGTATAGTTCATTGTTTGGTTAGTAGAAGGACTCGTTGAAACCTCGTATGAAATCGTTTTAATGAATAATATTTGACTCTTTATGCCACGTATACTTAGTACTTTCGAAATTCTACTTTAGGTTGAGAACAAACAATTCTTTTTGAAATCGAGACCCTATGTGACGAACGCAATTAAACCCTAATCTACAACGGATTTCCGGAACCTTAACGTTTTCCTATTACTGTTTTCTAACTTATTTAAATAATCTTAATTCATTAGTTAATTTAATTCTTTAAAAAAAACCTAAAAAAATATTTTAATCCAAACTCCTCGTGGGAACGAACTGTATTTGCTCTTGTTTACATCTTTCGACACTGTGCGCTTGCGGTAAAACAAAGTCGGTTTTCCGACGCATCAAGTTTTTGACGCTGCTGCCGGGGAGTTGTTTTTCAATTAGATTTTTTTTTTAGATTTTTATTATTTTGTTCGATTTTTACGCTTTTTGGTATTTATCTTCTGCTGCAGGTTTTGGGAACGGAGACGAAAAGAAATTGAGCCAAAGATTTTGGTAATTAAAAGACTTGGAGTAAAGTTAAAGCTGAACGAACGTAGAAGAAGACAAATAATTATTTTTTACTTTTTAGGATTTTTATTAGTTAATTTAATTTAGAAAACTGTATTAGGAAATTTTTGATTATTTTTGTAATTTTTTAGTTTTGGACATTACAGACATTATTATCATTTTTAAACCCTACGGAAGGGTAGTATTAAATATAAACTGCACAGGGAAGGACGACAATTGCTATATTGTCTCGGCCCCTTGGGTTCGTACACTGACACAGGAGTCAGTGGCCTGAGTCGACTTCAATGGTTCATCCCCCGTCTGTTACGGGAGGTAAGATTCGATCAACCCACGAATCCCTTGCAAGTGGGTTTACTGTATTCCTTCATGTGCATATATGTTGAGGACGGATTTACTTTTCTAGTAAAGGGCAAGAACTGGCCATATAAGATAAGGACTCGGATTTCATCACCGTTTCCTTCTTGCCCGCTTTAGGAACACGTTACCAAACGCGAACCTAAACCTTAAAATTTTGACTAGAAAGAGACTGATAGGGTAACGAGCTTAAAGGAAACTCGTTCAAAAGGACTGTATTGGTTACTTTGTTAGCCTAAATCGAAGTTCAGGAAGATTATTTTAAGTTGATTAGAGCCGCCTTGTAACCCAGGGAAAAGTTGCCAAAGAGACAGGGTTATCAAAGCTCCTTAGAGCTTATCCAGTTTCTCTTCGACTTAATCTAATTCGGATCGTTCTAAGAGGTTTGCTAGAACTGTAACTAGTTGCCTTTCGAAAGAATAGAAGCTGGTCTAGAAACAATCTAAGTGGAGACATCATGCTTTTTGTTTGCTAGATTCAATGGGTGATTTGGTTGAGTCACCCTTGCTTGTGATTGTTTTAAAAAAAATTCCCTTCCAATTAGGATTTTTTTTTAGTATATGCCCAACACACAGTTAGGTTGGGATAGAGATCAGGATAATCGTCTCGTTAGAAATAATCCATTATTCATGGATAGAACCGATAATGAGGGTGTGGACCCTCCAGTTAAAACTTTGAGAGACTACATGTACCCGACTAGAGTCTCTCAACCGTCATGCATTGTCTTGCCTACCACAAAAGCCCACTATGAAATTAAGACTAATACCATCCAGGCTTTGCCAAACTTCTATGGCAGAGAAAATGAACACCCTTACTCCCACATTAGAGAATTTGAGGAACTGTGTAGTACTTTGAAGATTAAAGACTTGACCGATGAATATTTGAAATTGAGATTGTTTTCCTTCTCTTTAAAAGATAAGGCGAAATCGTGGTTTGATGCCTTACCATCTTCATCCATACATACTTGGGATGCGATGACTAAGTTATTTGTGCATAAATTTTTTCCTAGGCATAAAATCACAGCCTTACGTCAAAGTCTTAATAGTTTCTCGCAGCAAGATGGAGAATCTCTCCAAGATTATTTAGAAAGGTTCCATGAACTTCTAATGCAATGTCCACACCATGGATTCGATACCTTGAAACTCACTATGATTCTGTACGAAGGGTTAGATCACAAAACAATGACCATGGTAGAATCACTATGTGGTGGTAATTTCGCTGATAAAACCCCTGAGGAGGGTTATAAGTTTTTGCATGAAGTATCTGATAAAACCCAGGATTGGGGGGCTAAGGAATCCATAAGGTCAATGCCTAGTAGAAAGGGGGTGCATAGAGTTGATATCGAATTCGACTCTGAAGCTAAAATAGCTCCTTTGACAAGAAGACTAGAATCATTAGAACTTAGTACTAAATCTAGACCTTTTGTTGAGTCTGTGGACCAAATCACTCATGACGATGGTGGAGAACAAGTCCATGCTCTCTACCAAGACAATCGTTGTAGATTTGACCCGTATTCCAATACGTACAACCCAGGGTGGGCAAGACACCCTAACTTTTCCTGGTCTAGAGGTCAGTATGAAGGTCAACCTAGTAATACTAGTGGTTATACGCAGAAATCATCCGGTCCTACTGATTCATCTAACCAAAGGGTACCTAGTGTGGAAGAAAGTCTTAAAATATTTATGCAGGCCACCCAAAAACAACTAGAAAATATGGACAAGAACATTGCAAGGTCCATAGCAACCTTAGAAAGACAAATAGGTCAGCTTGCTAGCCAAATAAGTGAGAGAGACAAGGGATAGTTCCCAAGTCAAACACAGCCTAACCCAAAGGGGTCTTATGAGGTAAGCACACCTGGTGCTAATCCCTCATATCATGTCCAGGCCGTCACTACCTTGAGAAGCGGCCGGGTCATCGATAACCATCTTAGTGATCCTAAGGAGAAGGAGACAGATAAGAAGCCACCTACTATTAGGCAGGAAATACCCTTAACACCAAAAGAAACCAATGAAAATGAAAGAGGTGAACCTGAAAACACTTATGTTCCTCACGCTCCATTTCCCCAAAGGTTAGTATCCCAGAAGAAAGGAACCAGCCCTAATGATATCTTAGAAGTGTTCAAACAAGTTAAAATCAATATTCCCCTCTTAGAAGCCATTAAGCAGATTCCTATGTATGCTAAGTTCTTAAAAGATATGTGCACTGTGAAACGAAAATTAAATGTCCATAGGAGAGCTTTTCTTGCTGAACAAGTGAGCTCTATCATTACTCAGAAAACACCACCCAAATACAAAGACCCTGGTTGTCCTACTATTGCTCGCACTATAGGACAACACAAGATTGAACATGCGTTGTTAGATCTAGGGGCTAGTGTGAATCTCTTGCCATATTCTGTGTATGAGCAATTAGGACTTGGTGACTTGAAACCCACTAGTATAACACTCCAGTTGGCTGATAGGTCCATAAAAATTCCTAGAGGAGTAGTAGAAGATGCTCTTGTACAAGTTGATAGTTTTGTATATCCTGGATTTCGTAATTCTTGATACTCAACCTATGACAGACCCTAGTGGTCACATTCCTATCATTTTAGGATGACCGTTCTTAGCAACTTCTAACGCAATCATAAATTGTAGGAATGGTATTATGGAACTTACTTTTGGTAGTTGTAAGATGGAAGTGAATGTTTTTCATATTGCACGTTCTCCTCCTGATCTTGATAACCATGAAATTGTGCGCATTATTGATGAAATAGTCCATGAAATTTACTTGCAGAACCATATAGATGATCCATTAAAGGCTTGTTTAGCGCACTTTGGGCATGATTTTGATGATGAAAGTGTTATTTGTGAATTCAACGCCTTGTTAGACTCCACACCACTGTTAGACACTAAAAAATGGAAACCTGAAATTGAACCTCCAGTCCTACCCGAATCTCGACTCATTCCATCTGTCGAGAAAGCTCCGACCTTGACTCTTAAACCATTCCCAGACACTCTGAAATATGTTTACTTAGGCCCTGTAGATACTTTACATGTTATAATTGCTTCTAATCTTACATTAGAACATGAAAGCAGATTGGTAGTTGTCCTTAGAAAACATAAGGAGACTATAGGTTGGTCAATTGCAGATATGAAAGGAATTAGTCCTAGTGATTGCATGCACCATATTTACTTGGAGAAAAATACTAAAACGTCTAGAGAGATGCAACGTAGATTGAATGTTGTGAGAGAGGAAGTTTTGAAACTCTTAGATGCGGGTATCATATACCCGATATCCGATAGTACTTGGGTCAGCCCCGTTCAAGTTGTACCCAAGAAATCAGGAATCACTGTAGTTAAGAATGAAAGTAACGAATTGGTTCCTACCTGACAGACCACCGGGTGGCGACTATGTATTGACTATAGGAAGTTGAACAAGGTCACGAGGAAAGATTATTTTCCTCTTCCATTCATTGACCAGATGCTGAGAGGTTAGCTGGACATAGGTATTATTGTTTCTTAGACGGTTATTCCGGTTATAACCAAATCCTTATTGCCCCTGAAGACCAAGAGAAAACCACGTTTACTTGTCCTTTTGGTACATTTGCATATAGACGCATGCCTTTCGGGTTGTGTAATGCACCCGCTACTTTTCAGCGTTGTATGTTGAGCATATTTTCAGACATGGTAGAGAGGTTTATTGAAGTTTTTATGGATGATTTTTCTGTTTTCGGGTCATCGTTCGATGAATGTCTCATCATCTCACTCTTGTCTTAGTGAGATGCAAGGAGAAGAATATAGTATTGAATTGGGAGAAATGCAACTTTATGGTTCATTCAGGAATTGTTCTAGGTCATATTGTTTCTTCTAAGGGAATAGAAGTAGACAAACCTAAAATTTATTTGATTTCTAAGTTGAAATTCCCACGTACGGTTACGGAAGTTAGATCATTCTTAGGTCATGCAGGTTTTTATCGTCGTTTTATTAAGGATTTCAGTAAGATCTCACGCCCTTTATGCAACCTTCTAGGGAAGGACGTTACGTTTGTCTTTGATGAAACTTCTATTGCAGCTTTTGAGAAGATGAAATTACTTTTAACTTCTGCCCCAATTATACAACCGCCTGATTGGAGTCTTCCATTTGAGATTATGTGTGACGCCTCTAATTATGCAGTTGGGGCTGTTTTAGGACAACGCAAGAATAAAGCACAACATGTCATCTACTATGCTAGTAAGACCTTGAATGATGCACAATTGAATTACTCAACAACTGAGGAAGAACTTTTATCGATTGTTTTTGCCGTAGAAAAATTTAGACCTTATCTTTTAGGGTCTAAGATTATTATTTTCTCTGATCATGCTGCCTTGAAATACCTTCTAACTAAGAAGGATACTAAACCTAGGTTGATTAGATGGATATTGTTGCTACAGGAATTTGACTTAGAAATTCGGGACATGTAGGGTTCCGAGAATGTAGTGGCAGATCACCTTTCTAGGATCATTTTAGAGTCTTCTGATGATGTTGTCCCTATGCATGAAACGTTCCCTGATGAACAATTGTTTGCTATTTCTCACTTTCCTTGGTATGCGGATATTGTTAATTATCTTGCTATTGGTCGAATACCTGAAGATTGGTCGAAACAAGATAGAACTAAATTTTTAGCTGAGGTTAAGCATTTCTTTTGGGATGATCCATATTTATTTAAGTATTGTCCTGACCAGATTATACGTAGATGTGTGCCTAATGATGAAGTTAGGAGTATTGTCACTTTTTTTCATTCTTATGCTTGTGGTGGCCATTTTAGTGCTAAGAAAACTGCTGCAAAAATTTTACAATGTGGATTTTATTGGCCAACCTTGTTTTATGATTCTCACGAGTTTTGCAAGAGTTGTGATAGGTGTCAAAAGTTAGGTAAGATTACTAGGTGGAATATGATGCCGTTAAGCTTCATATTGATAGTTGAGATATTTGATGTATGGGGGATAGACTTCATGGGACCTTTTCCCACTTCGAATGGTAATGTCTACATCTTATTAGCGGTTGATTATGTGTCTAAATGGGTAGAAGCAATACCTACCAAGAAGAACCACCGCCATGTTGTGATCAAGTTCGTTAGAGAATACATATTTTCTCGATTTGGTACCCCTAGAGCCATTATTAGTGATGGAGGATCACATTTTTGTAATAGATCTTTTAAGACACTTTTGAGTAAGTACTCCATTACACATAAAGTTTCTACACCATATCATCCCCAGACTTGTGGTCAAGTCGAAGTTTATAACCGACAAATTAAGGAGATATTAGAGAAAACAGTTAATCCTAATCGTAAAGATTGGTCTACACGGTTATTGGATGCACTTTGAGAATATCAGACTGCTTATAAAACACCTATTGGGATGTCTCCCTTTAGACTTGTCTATGGAAAAGCCTGTCATTTACATGTTGAGTTAGAACACAGAGCCTATTGGGCAATTAAGACATTTAATGTTGATTTGTCTACAGCTGGGAATCACCGTAAACTTCAACTCAATGAGTTAGAAGAAATTAGGAATGATGCATATGAAAATGCAAAGCTTTGCAAAGAGAAAACTAAAGCATTTCATGATAAGTCGATTAGTCGAAAGTCGTTTGAACCTGGACAGAAAGTTCTCTTGTATAATTCTAGGTTGCATTTATTTCCTGGTAAGTTAAGATCTCGTTGGACAGGCCCGTATTATATCAAAGAAGTTTTCCCTCATGGGGCTGTCGAACTTGAGAATAGAGAATCTGGTAATATTTTCAAAGTTAATGGACAAAGTGTGAAACCATATTTAGAGCTTAAGAACACCGAGGTGGAAACTATCTTCCTCGAAGACCCGGTTTATCAAGACTAATAATATTTGAGATCATGTTTAGTGTATATTAGTGGGATTTTCGTTTTTGTTTCTTTTTAGCAGGGATTCAAGTATCATTTGCTTCATGGGAGTCAACCCATCAGATTTGTTTCCTTCACCTTATCTTTTTAGTTTTTGATTGCTTGTTTTATGCCATTTTAGGATTTCCCATCTTGATTTTACATTGGGTGAGTTAGTTTACATTGAGGACAATGTAAAGTTTACGTGTGGGGGAGTGTAAGCATATAGAGTTCTTAAGTATACACTTTTTAGGTAGAAAATTTTCAACTGCAAGCATATAGAGTTCTTAAGTATACACTTTTTAGGTAGAAAATTTTCAACTTTTTCGAAATTATTTGCATGAAAACCTCCAACTTTTAGATATTTTAGAGTCACTTAGTATACTTCTTGCTACGTTTACATACGGAGTTCTAACCGAAACAACTGAACTTAGAACTATTATAGAACTATATTCGGAGTGCTTAGTTGTTGAGAGGCTAGAGATGACAAAAATGGACTTAACCTGCCGGTAGAGAATACAATATTAGAGTTGTTGATCATTCAATACCCATGAGTGAGGCACCAAACCTTAAATTTTCCGTTTAGAGTGTTTCATCTGCGCAAATTCCGGGTAGAATGATGAGCTACCTAACCTCGCACCAATTTCAGCACTACTTTTTGATCTCTTGAGTGCTACTTCTATCAATCATGAGGGTGCCATCAGAATTGCCAACTCTATCTTGTAGTCTTGTTTGCAGAGTGGCACCATTCTCTCGACAATAATAGGTCCATAGAAACATATTATCAACAAGCAGAACATCAAAAATTTGAAGAAAATTGAAGACTGTCAAGGTTTAAAAGCAACCGTTTAAGAAAGAGCAAATTTCATATTCAAGTAAAGTAACAATATAATTAACATGTAAAGACTTATGTACAAAGCGAAAGAAATCAAAAGATGTGAGTTAGTGAAGTTCAGAATCAAGTGGTAAAGTCTTTATCCCACGGTCGTAGTAATTTCATCATTTATTTTTCAGTTTATATTGTAAAAAAACAAAACAAAAAAAAACGATTATCATTGCTTTAGTGTAGATTTTCTTTTGTATTCTTTCAATAAGGTCGTGGGGAAGAAGAAATCCATAGAGAAGTTTCTAATAACAAGAAATGGAGGAAATGAGTTATAAATTCAAGGTTCTACGAAGTTCAAGAGTTCATCATCTACAGTTGAAGACCGAAGACGTTTCTATTGGATGCTGTGAGAGTGGTGTTGATTGCCGATCGAATGAGAATGTAAGTAAGCATTCCCATCCTTGCATAGTGGTTGATTTCCGTTATTAGAGGTTACTAGAAAAATAAAAAGGGGTTCTTTTTCGTCCCACTTTCTATGGGATAACATTTCCATATGATTCGGAAGGTTACCTTTCCTTCCTACCATTCAAAGTGTGTAGGATTTCTATCTTCATTCCTGCCTGCACACATGTGTGAACCATAAAGTGCGTCCTTTGAGTGTCAAATTCATAAAACCCTATTGGTGAGGCAGAAATATTCGGTCACTCTCGAACCTAGATCCTTTTACATGGTGGTTTTCTCCTAACTCAAGAGTTAAGCATGAGAATAATGTTCTTTATACTTCTAACTTCTTATTGTTAGTGTTCAGAAACTTTATGTCTTCGTAGCTCTTTGGATGCAGGTGCTTTGGAATACTTAGAAGTTGGAGTAGGTTTTGTGGGTAAATCTCTTGTAAACCCTCACTAGACTATATCTCGTCCACTAGGGACACCTAGGGGTTTAAAGACTTGTTACACATGCTAAGTGTAACCGTTTTCTCAACGAAAGGGAGTTGTATTTTAGATTAGTTTAGATTTGTAGTTTGCTCGAGGACTAGCAAAAGGCAAGTGTGGGGGAATTTGATAAGTGCATAATTTATACATTTTAAGTATCATTTCCTTATTCTTATTTGCTAGATTTTGTGTGAATTACCGTGTTTTATTATTACTTTTCTAGTTTGTGTGTTTTATCAGGTTACATCTCTGAAACAAGTGAAATGGAGCTTTACAAGAGAAGTATTG
>JAJJMC010029152.1:2299197-2343011 GCA_023531435.1 Papaver californicum
AAGTTCGAGAAACGAACTCTTTATTTACCACTTTCTAAACCACATCAGAACCTGGCAGATGAACTCAGTTTAATGGTGGTCGCTGCTAGAGGTGGTTGCTGCCAATGGAGGTCGAGCCTGTGATGGGATTGGAAGTGATCAACGGAAGAATGAAGCTCGATGGTTATCTGGCAGTTGAGAAGAAAAGAAGGAAAGAAGAGTCTGGCAATCAAGGGAAGTGGGCCGAGATTTTCTCGTGGGAAAGACGAAGTTAGGAAAGAAGAACTAAACCGTGTATAAAACAGAAATACGGTGGTCGGTGCTTTCCTAGTTCGGCTAGGATTCTTAAAAGAGGTTGTAGTAACATCTATAAATACACATACCCACACCACAGACATATCCTCTCACATACCTACACAGAAAATACTTGAACGCTGAAGACTGGACGTATAAACACTTTGAAGAACGGACAGACGCTGGGAAATTGAAGAAGCCGTGCGAAGGCAAGGGTTAGTTTGTATTATTTTCTTAATTAATTTTCATGGTTTTTAAGAAAGCCATGTTGGGCTAATTTTCTTGTTATGGCGAAAGGATGAACTTGTAGAGATGGTTTTCTTTGTGTTTCAGAACTAGGATTTTCAACTATATGAACTTAATATTAATGTTTTGTCTCTCTCTCAATGTTTTACCTTCTCGATGATTTTTCATATTCTATGCCAAGTATAGTTCATTGTTTGGTTAGTAGAAGGACTCGTTGAAACCTCGTATGAAATCGTTTTAATGAATAATATTTGACTCTTTATGCCACGTTTACTTAGTACTTTCGAAATTCTACTTTAGGTTGAGAACAAACAATTCTTTTTGAAATCGAGACCCTATGTGACGAACGCAATTAAACCCTAATCTACAACGGATTCCCGGAACCTTAACGTTTTCCTATTACTGTTTTCTAACTTATTTAAATAATCTTAATTCATTAGTTAATTTAATTCTTTAAAAAAAAAACCTAAAAAAATATTTTAATCCAAACTCCTCTTGGGAACGAACTGTATTTGCCCTTGTCTACATCTTTCGACACTGTGCGCTTGCGGTAAAACAAAGTCGGTTTTCCGACGCATCAGATGGAAGTTAACACATTGAGCTCGTAAGTGGTGACATTTGCAGAGAAGTGGAAATCATGATGAAAACCGACTTCATCGTGTAAGTGGGACTTGACAGTTGTACGACCATTATTCCATTCACTCCTTCAACTGCGGACACGACTTTTATATTTTTTTGTTGTGGGTATGTTGTTACACCGCACGTGTTACAAGCCGCAAGACCAAAACCCTAGTAAATATCCCCCCATGTGACATAATTGATGTCTCAAACATGGTTGAGACTACTTTGTAGACGTGTATTAATTGGTCAGTTGTTGACCTAGCTAAACTGTCAGTCTTAGCATATTGATGAGTCTCGGATGTTGACTCGTTGATGGATAAAGCATCAGTTGTGTGCTAAAAAAATCATTGATGCTGAATAGATCGTAGACGTAGAGTTTCTGATTGATATTGACGTTGGTAGTTGTGGCATGTCATTTTTTCAGTTGAGGCAGCAATGATACTCGAATGATCTTGTTGATTTGAAATACGACCAACATTGGAAACATGTAACTCAAGCTTAACCAACATTGGGGATTGGTCAATTGGAGCTTTCACTTTGCATTTGGCGCAACAACGACTTAGTGCATTCTTGTGCAACTTGTCATGTATTGTGATAAATCAATATTAACTGATTAGAGTTTAAGTATTGATATAGAGAATTCTAGGCATTCAGCCGGGGAATATAACACTAGAATTTATTATGATTCACTCTATACCAGTAGGCAATCTATCTAGGAGTATTGAGATTTGTTATTTTAAAAACATAGAACATATGGAAATGTGGTAATAAGCGCCAGTGTAATTCTAATAATTTTGTACAGGGATGAATGGTTATTTATCTAATAAAATTGACCGTATATATATAATCTGATGAGTTCATCCAGGTGATGCATTCATGTGATTACATACATACAGAGAGAGAGACAGGGATTAACAAAGTATTAGTAGCAAGACCAATTATCATACTCCTTATTTAATTAAACAATAAAAATCCCTAATATGGCAGATGGACCAAATGGCAGATGAACCAAGTGGTGGATAAAGGACTAGCAGAGAGACCGACTAGATAAGGGATGGTGGATTCCCAAAATGGAAGGACCGACCAAGTAGATTACCGCCAAGGGTGGGACTGGCTATGGGCTAAGCAAGAATTTGGTAGTCAACGAGACTATGCTTTGTGTATCATGTCGTCTCTCTAGCAATATTTTGATATATTTTGTAGTAATATTTAAGGGAGACAATTTTGATGTAAAGAATAATTGGTGTGAAGACCAACTCATGTGAAGACCAATTGATGTGAAGACCAAAATTTTAGAAATATTAAAATAATAATATTTTAATATATTAAATGGTTGCGGGACCATTCTATATTGATGTGCGCAGCTGTTTTGGTCTTTGAAGCTATTTGGAATTTTTGAATTTGGTAGATGGAGCAAAAGAATTTTAATAGAAATAGGAAACCCTAGATAAAAATAATAAAACCCTAAAATATATGAGAGTAGGGACCGACCAAGGGTGGCCAGCAGGCTGGCCGGTTGGAGCTGGTCCCACAACTACCTAATTTTTATTATATTTTTTTAAGTCATTCTCTTACTTTCTCTTCAAATAACTTGTTCTTCGGACGACTTGCTTCGAAGACCATTATTGTTATTTACATCCATGGCATTATCCCTTATGCCTGAAAAATTCAAATATGACGTTCTTTAGTAAAAACATTGTAGATTCTTCATACGATGTTCGTTTTTGATGATCATCCCCAATTTGGAATCGAGAAATCGCTGGCTACATCTTCTTGCAAAAGGATTTAAGTTTTCAGCTTGTTTCAGTGTTCAAACGGCGCAAACAGTAAACTTCCAGAAAAATTTTAGCTGAAATTCTAACAGTTTTCAACTTGTAGTTCGTCTAGGGTATAGACCATATCTCCTAGACCGTTACTCAGAATGGTTTTTATTTTGTTGAGTCAAACGTTACTCGGAATGGGATGCCCTTTTAGTATGTTGTAGTAGACGTATAGAGCAACATATGTTGTTTAGATTGTTTTGCCATGTTCTCGACCCATTGGTACGTTCCAAGGTAACTATGATGATAAGTTAGAAACTAGGTGTTGACCAATATTAGGGTTTCGTTGTAGTTCGACCAATATTGGGATTTGAGATGCGACCAACATTAGAAACATGTAAATCAAGCTTAACTAACATTGACGATTGGTCAACTGGAGCTTTCACTTTGCATTTGGCGCAACAACGACTTAGTGCATTCGTGTGCAACTTGTCATGTATTATGATAAATAAATATTTACCAATTAGAGTTTAAGTATTGATATAGAGAATTCTAGGCATTCAGCCGGGGAATATAGCACTAGAATTTATTATGATTCACTCTATAGTAGTAGGAAATATATCTAGGGGCATTGGGATTTGTTATTTTAAAAACATAAAACATATGGAAATGTCGTAATAAGCGCCAGTGTAATTCTAATAATTGTACAGGATAAATGTTGATTTATCTAATAAACTTGATTGTGTATATATAATCTGATGAGTTCAGCCGGTGATGCATTAATGTGATTATATACATACCGAGAGAGGGACAGGGATGAACACCTTCCTTAAAATTCTTTGCAGAATTCTGAAATTCAATATTTTTAAGACCCTGGTCAGAAATATAATCTTTTACTATTTTAACCCTGATAAAAACCCACCATCTACAACTTGGTACCCTCGTCATTTCATAAACGAAACCATATAATACACAAAAATAAAATTTAAGATATTTTTGACAATAACAAACCTGCCTTCCTGAGAAAGATTCGATTTCTCCATTTATATAACTTAGATTTCATCCTTTAAAATTGAAAAAATGAACTTTCTTGTTTATGTTGATGAGTAAAGGCAATCCAAGGTACTTCTCTTCGAGATTCATCTGTCGCACTTTTAGAATACTATACTCTCAAAAGACTCCTTAACAATTACAAATAGGGAGGGAGATAGAGGATCTCCCTAACTAATTCCTCTTGAAGGTTTAAATGGCTTGTAAGGAGAGCCGTTTAATATAACATACATTTTTATGTTATGTTAATGCATTGATGAATGATTGAACACCATTTCTCATAGAAACCAAAATTATTGAGAAAAACAACAATTGAGGACCATTCAAGCCTATCAAAAGTTTTTAACATGTTCATTCAATCAAGACAAGTCTTGTATGATCTATATTCCAACCATCCAAATTCAACAAACAAATCTTGTTAAACTATCTAGGTTGGTTAACGTACTACTAGTTTTTTTAGGTGAAAAAAAATGCACGGTAGAATCGTACTTTCAAGTAGGTTTGAGAGATCAAAATCGAACCGAGCCTAAACCAAGAAATGGTCGTTCACGTCCTGCTTCAATCACAAAGGTGGAGAATATTGGGTAGGTCTTTGGGAAGGGAAGCAAAAAAGGTTAAGAAAATATCAGTGTGATAGTGTTTGAAGAAGAAAATGGATTCTCTAAGAGGAAACGCTAGTTCTGTAGGTTTTTTTTCTCCAGACTGAATATCTTGTATGTTCTTTCTGTCTTGTTTCGAATAGATGAGAATCATCTATCTATAGTTCAGAGGAGACACACTGATTTCTCGTAAGTCGTGGAAGTTAGGGAAAGGTGGAAAAGTGATGATTATGGAGATGTTAGTGGGGCCGGTGAGGCCCGAAAAGTAGGGAAGACATGTCTGACCATTATTCCTCATCCTCTCAACTGCTCTGTAACCGCCCACTTCTTGTTACCTTTTTGTTTGTGGAGGTGGTACCACTACCCACGATGTTGTAGACCGCCAGACCAATACCCTAATGAGAATCCCTCATGTTGTATTTGATATCTCATGGAACAGTTGAGTCATAAGTCACTATGGTTTCGATTAAGTCAAGTCAAGTCAAATTACTTGCTTAGTCAGTGAGACAAGTTGTTTGACTCACTGAATTGATAGTCCGACTGATTAGTATCGATTCTGGGAAGTTTAATGGTCATTTACTTGCTTGAAAATAACATGGCATATTTAATGGCTAACTATTAGCTCATAAGCGACTTATCATAAGTCTAAGAGGCATTTGAGGCCAAATGTTGTAGAGGGCTTCTTAAGCAAGGAGACCTATTAGAATTCGTATAAGACTTGATGTTGGACCTATATTGAGAAGAAAGGCGTATTTTTTAGGGAAGTAGCTAGCAAATATAGTACTAGCTACTTAGCGCAAATAGTAATGTGCTAACTCTTTTAATATAAAAGGCTAATGTTCTAACATCTCAGGAGTAAGACCAATAAGCAAAACTTCTAGTAAATATTAATTGTATTAGCGCTAGGAAGCCAGTGTCAAGGAGGTTCGAATTTAGCACTTCAATAGGATAGAATAGTTAGCTTTAAAGTCAATGTGCTTGTGGCTAAGTCGCTAAGTATGGCTAGGAACGCATCGGCCTTGGATGGGGACGTGCTAGGCTAGCATGAGACGCATCGGCCTTGAGACGCATTGGCCTGAAGAAGCGCTAGCTTGGAAATGCATTGTCCTTGGACGCATTGGCCTGAGACGCTACAACCTTGGACGCGCTGGCTAGCAAAGGACACGCTAGGCTTTAGCTAGGGACGCTGCGGCCAAGATTGGACGCGCTAGGAAGAGGCGCACTGGAGAATTATCCATGGGAGCATTGGAGCTTTGTCTAGGGACGTGCTAGAAGCGAAGGGAGTCAAGGAGCTAGCCAAGGGCGTCAATGATCTAATGACGCGGATTTGGGGGGGAGGGGGTATAGGTCTTTTGGCATATTTGGCCGCTAGGGTTTGGGTTAGAATTTTGGTGCTAGGGTTTAGGTGCCAAGGTTGTGATACATTGGCTAATACCTTATTAGGCTAAAATGTGTTAGATGAGACCATTTTCGGTTAGTTCGCACTTCCCAGGCGCTGGGGTTTAGAGCCAAGAAAGTTAGCGCTTTTAGCTATTGTGGCTAATGGCGCCAATGCAGAGCTAAGCCAAACATCTAGTGCTAACTTGGCGCTAATATGAGAAAAGGCTAGGGTTAGCCTAGCTGAGAGGTTCAATGCGCCTTTTATGGCATTTTTTCTCAGTTGTGGCGCATCCAAGAGGAGTGACGCATTTATATATGGCTTATATTTAAGCAAAGTGCTAAAGTAGCATATTTTAAGCTCAGAAGAGAAATTTGAGGTGCATCCATTGCGAATGAAGCATTAAGCTATAATGTATTTCAGGGTTTAACATTAGCTATTCCCGAGTTTAATGGATGTTGCTAGAACATCGATGCGCATTCGAGGCAAGTTCAAGGAATTCAGTCGTGGAGTTTATGCGACTTGAGACTAGTTCGATATGGCATGGATATTATGAGTATTGATAAGGCTATAAGGCCAATTTAGAATATTTAGATAGAATCTGTGTTCTTAATTCGCTTATGGAATACAAATAGAGGCATGGTATTCTATATTAAGCATATGCGCATAATTATGCACATATATGTTCTTGTTGCTTAGTAGAGGGCAATTTTATAATTCTAACCCTTGTCAAAAACTCTACATCTACATTAAGTCCCCTGCTTAGTGGGGAACAATAATGTTGCACAATAAGCACTAGATGGTGACAATATGCTTTCAATAATTATATATATATGCATTATTTAAATTTTAAGAGTAGAGGAAGATATTCTTAGCTTCTGGGATATTGAGATGTGCACCCCTTAGCGTGAAATTTGATTGTGAATAGTAAGCGCCCTTGTTCCTGCTTGGTATATTGACTTCCACGAGCGGGAAAGACCATAATTTGATGCGGCCAAGAAGAAGGCCACTTTGCGCCATTTTTTTTTTATATATATATCACTATGACTTCTTCTTTGTCTTTTCTTTTCTTTTGGTGGCGTAACAAGAATTAATCTTGTCCTCCAGGTTGCGGCACTAGCAAGTGTGATAACTTGATTTTGAGTAAGTACCATGGCCGACCAAAACAAGAAGGTATGTGCTCTTTTCTTTCCCTATTTTTTTTAACGCCACTATGGCTTCTTCTCTTTTTTTTTTTTTTTGCAAACTCTAGTTTTTTTTTAAGACGGGAATTATATGTATATTTTGAAAACCATGAACTCTTGGAAAAACTAGGGTTTCAATCCTCTTTTGATATAGGGAGAACTTAAATGTATTGCAGATGATTACTGGACGTAATAATAATGTTGGCACATCTTCTGGTCAGAATAAAGAAGAAATTGTTGATGTTATATTTCTTGAGAGCGTACCTTATTTTCATGATAATTTTCGGGAGTATATTTCTGAAGAGCTTGCCGTACCTTCTAGTTTTATTAGTAACTTTATCCCCAAATCTGAGAAGTATGATGTCCCTCAGAGTGTTGTTCCTGAGACTGTCCCAAGACTTTGTTTGAAGATAGGAGATTATGTACCTTTTTCTATCGAGTTCAAGACACACCAATTCTCCATGAAGAAGTGGGTGATATGGTGCAAGGCGACGTTGAGTGACCCTTCAGTGGTTAAGGTTTTGAAAGAGGTTGGAATATTTCATGTTGTAAGACTGTTTGATCATCTGCAGATTTTCAAGGATGTTGAGGGTCTTGATAGACATGTTTTTGTGTCTTAATTGTTCTCATATTTATATTGCTTTTTCTCAATTTTTATATTAACATTATTATTTTTATTCTATTTGTAGGTATTTTTGAAGAATAAACTCTTGTGGAAAAATGGCTTAAAAAGTTATAAAGGCACCCAGAATTGATAAGCACCCACGCAATGGATAGGGGCACCCCCTTCTTCCTCACGATTCAAACAACATTTTTAGCGGGAAAATATCTTCTCAACCTGTGAGAAATTTGATTCGATTTTAGTAGGATATTTTCGAGTTTTTAAGACCTAAATATCTTCTTGCTATTTTAGTAGAAGTGTACACAATTTGTAAACTCGAAAATACCTATAATATCTCGTGAAATTTGCGAGAAAAATGGAAAGGTTTTTATTCTCGATAGTTTGAATTAAAGAAGATATTCTTTGAAATTTTATTCTCAAGTATTGTAAGGAAACAACTTCCTTGTTCAGGAAAGAAACATCAATAATAATCATGGTCGAATCAACAGAAAGCGAGAGAAGATTTTCCCGAAGATTATTCTATTTTAAAGAGAATTCTGTGAGAATTAAAGGAGAAGATTTAGAGTTGTTATGGTATATAAAAGAGTGTGAGGGTCACAGAGGAGATAGAGAGTGTGGGGGAGAGCTCAGGATACGAACAGAGGGGAGAAAAAAATCATTCAGAAGATTTTTTTCTTTGTTGCTGCCGAAGAACACGAAGAACAGAGGCTACGAAAACGGTTTCTTCAACCTCTCAGCCACGGTTTCCTTATCCATTTGCAACAAATATCTTCGGCTTTGCAACATTTATCTTCAGCTACAACGGCTTCTTCAACTTATTTATAACGGATATCTTAGCATCTGCAACGTTTATCTTCAACCTTGCTCTGTAACAGTAAGTCTATAACGCATATAAACGTTGCAAACTCACTGTTTTCTTTATTTTTCTCCTTTTTCATCATTTGTAAACACTTTGAGCCATGAACCATAATTTTGAGCAAGTGATTAATATGAGGAGCTAAATCCCATTGTTGAGTCGACGGATGAAGCTATTTTTCTAAAAATTATGTGGTAATATTTATTTAATTAATTAATGCAATTCTTTTATGATTATTTTCTTGGTTAAAAATTGATTTAATGATTTTTATTAAACACTTGTGATTTATTTTGATGGTACATGCTTGGCCTAGGTTTTTGATGTTCCATGCTTTCGTTATACAATTGTTATTTTGAAAATCTACTTGTTGCAATATTTTAGAATCAAATTAAATGTAAGAATTACATAATTATAATTATTGAATTAAATCACTTTAAAAGTTGGAAAATAGTGGAATCTTAGCCTCACTTTTCTCTCAATCTTGTTATCAATTTTATTTGAGTTTTCTATTTTTAGTCTTAGAAACTAGGTTTAAATCCAAATCATCACAAGTCTTGAACGAACTTTTCTTACCACTATCACAAAAACATCAATTTTTGGCGCCACCGATGCGGACTTGTTTTTAGATTTGTTTTTAGGTTAGTTAGTTTAGTTAGACTTTTATTTTTATTTGTTCTATTTTACATTTTGAGTATTTTTCTTTGTATTACAGGTTTTGGATCAAAAAGAAATTGGAGCCAAAGATTATATTGATTAATTAAAGACTTGGAATCAAAGATAAATCGAAAAGAACGGAAAAAGAAGACAAGACTTTTTTTTTTTTTTTTTGTTAATTTTTTAATTTTTTTAGGGTTTTTATTTTTCTTCTTAGAAAATTGTATTAGGAAATTCTTATTATTTTTGTAATTATTTTAGGTATTTTATGTTTATTCTTATTTTTGGACTTTGGACTTTGGACTTTTGAAACCCTACGGAAGGGTAATTAAATATAAACTGTAATAGGGAAGGACGACAATTACGCTATTGTCTCATCCCTCGGGTTCATACACTGACATAGGAGTCGGTAGCCCGTGTCGACTACAACCGATTCATCCCCCGTCTGGTACGGGAGGTAAGACTCGATCAACCCAAGAATCCCATGCAAGTGGGTTTAAGGTATTCCTTCGTATGCATATATGTTGATTAACTGAATGCGGATTTATTTCTAGTAAAGGGGAAGGACTGGGCATATAAGATAGGGACTCGGATTTCATCACCGTTTCCTTCTTGCCCGCCTTAAGATCACGTTACCTAACGCGAACCTAATCCTTAAAATTTGACTAGAAAGAAGATCGATAGGGTATCGAGCTTATTGGAAAGTCATTCAAAAGGACTGTAGTGGTTACTCTATTAGCCTAACTTAAAGTTCAGGAAGATTATTTTAAGTTGATTTGAGTCGCCTTGTAACCCAAGGAAACGTTGCCAAAGAGGCAGGGTTATCAAAGATCCTTAGAGCTTAT
This sequence comes from Papaver californicum, assembly GCA_023531435.1. NCBI lineage: Eukaryota > Viridiplantae > Streptophyta > Magnoliopsida > Ranunculales > Papaveraceae > Papaver > Papaver californicum. The sequence continues at coordinate 2,309,286 of JAJJMC010029152.1, forward strand.
ACTGTTTCTATTCGACTTAATCTAATTCGGATCGTTCTAAGAGATTTGCTAAAACTGTAACTAGTTGCCTTTTGGAAGAATAAAAGCTGGTCTAGAAATAATCTAAGTGGAGCCATCATGCTTTTTGTTTGCTAGATTCAGTAGGTTTGATTTGGTTGAGTCGGCCTTTTTTGTGTTTGTTTAGAACTCCCTTCCAGTTAAGAGTTATTTAATTGCATTCCCAGGCCGCCTAAAGCCTTGAGTGAGCGTGCCTGGAGAAGAAATTTAATTGGTCGTTTGATTAGTGACGAGAATAGAAACTCTGTCTTTGAAATTGAGAATTTAGGAAACCCTTCTTTTGAGAGCCCGATTTTTGGAAACTTTAGTTTTGAGAATTTGTCTCTTAGTGAGGAAGTTATTCCTAGTTTTCCATTTGGGCCAAAAATGGAAACTTTAAGAGATTTGTTGAATCCTACTAGGACTTCTTGTCCATCATGTATCAATTTAGCTGAAACTCAAGCAAACTATGAGTTAAAACCTGGGACCATACAGAAGCTCCCAATCTTCCTAGGAAAAGAGAATGAAAACCCTACTTTCACATTAGGGAATTTGAAGAAATATGTATTACCCTAAGAATTCACAACATGTCTGATGAAGCTTTGAAACTTAGGTTGTTTCCTTTTTCCGTGAGAGAAAAGGCCAAATCTTGGTTATATAGTTTGCCATCTGAATCCATCAAAACATATGAACAGATTACCGCTGCCTTTTTATCAAAAAATTTCCCTAAGCACAAAACATCATCTATTAGGCATGAGATTTCCACATTTTTGCAGCAAGAAGGAGAATCTTTGTATAAGTATTTGGAAAGGTTCAATGATTTGTTGATACAATATCCCCATCATGGTTTAGAAAAGGTTTGACTAGTTCATATCATTTATGAAGGGCTAGATTATCCAATGACGACCATGGTCGAGTCATTCTGTACATGGAGTTTTGATAATAAAACTGTTGATGAAACAATGATATTTTTTGAATAAAATTTCCGAAAAAACCCAGCAATGGGAATGTAGTAAGGAACCCCAGAGAAAATTTTTACTTAGCAGAAGTAATGTCAATAGGGTAGATGGAATTCTTGAATCAGATGCCAAAATTGCAGCTATAGCAAAAAGGTTAGAAGCCTTAGAATTGAGTCAATCTAGTTGTGGAATAGAGCCCAAGTCATTTTGTGAAGGACAGACTGTTGAAGAGCAAGCCCATGTTCTTTACAATAACACTAGATATGATAACCGTTAGAAGTTTGACCCATATTCAGAAACCTATAACCCGGGTTGGAGAAACCATCCAAACCTTTCTTGGTCTAAGGGCCAAAATCAAGGTAAGTATAGTAACCCTCAGTTTCCCCCAGGTTTTGGTTATACTAAGAATCCTTCTGGACCAACACAATTTCAGAGCCCTTCAGATAAGAAGATCATAAGTTTAGAAGAGTCTCTCACCTTTTTATCTCATAACACTGTTAAGTTTCAGCAATCGGTTGAAAAAAATTTAGAAGACAATAAGAAAATGATTCAGGGTAACTCTCATGCTATTTACGATTTACGAACCCAGTTTAGTCAATTGAATGAGTCTTTGAGAGAAAAAGGAAAGTTCCCTAGTCAACCACAACCCAACCCTGGAGGAGTTCATGAGTTATCTTCTGGTGAGAAATCATCAAATAATGTGAATTCAATTAAAACCCTTAGTAGTGGTAGATTAGTAGACAATAAGGTAACCTTGCTCGATAATGGACATGTTGTAGTTCACCCTTCTGAGCCTGTAGCTGAAGAGACTGATGAAGTCTCTAAAGAGTCCAATGAGGTTCCCGCTGATCCCTATTTTGTGCCGAAAGCCCCACAACTTCTAGTACCAACTAGGAAGGAATCCAACTTTAATGACATGTTGGAGATTTTTAAGCAAGTCAACATCAATCTTCCTTTATTAGATGCAATTAGGCAGATTCCTACTAAGTACAAAGCGAAATCTTAGTATACAGAAAAAAACATTTATAGCTAGTCATTTGAGTTCAATTATCCATAACAACACAACTCCTAAGTACAAAGACCCATGTTCCCCTACCATTTCTTGCATAATAGGTAACTACCGTGTAGAGAAAGCGTTACTTGACTTAAAAGCTAGTGTGAACTTACTTCCGTACCATGTGTACCTTCATCTAGGACTTGGTGACTTAAAACCTACCCTGATAACACTTCAGTTAGCTGATAGGTCTGTGAAAATTCCTCGTGGTATTGTCGAAGATGTTCTAATTCGAAAGGTTTATTTATCCTGTGGATTTTTTTATCCTAGATACCCAACATGTTCCTGACCCAGAAAACCAGATACCTGTGATATTGGGTTTCCCGTTTTTAGATATATATAATGCGATCATTAACTGTCGAAATTGTATTATGAATTTATCTTTTTGTAATATGACCATTGAGCTGAATATTTTCAATACTAGTAAGCAACCCCCTGAGCTAGATGACATGTGCATTGAAGAGGTGAACATGATAGGAACATTAGTTCAGGAGTCATTACCAAACATTTTATCTGAAGATACATTAGAGAGTTGTTTAACCCATTTTGGCTTAGATTTCGACGATGTTAGCACCATTGATCAAGTGAATGCTCTGTTAGACTCTACCCCCGTATTAGATACTAATATATAGAAAACTAAGTTCGAACCACTACCAGTTTGTAATTCTACCTTAATTCCTTCTTTAGAAGAGCCCCCTAAGTTGGACCTCAAACCATTGCCAGATACTCTGAAATATGTGTTTTTAGGCCCATCTGAGACTTTTCCTGTAATTGTAGCATCCGACTTTGATAGTGATCAGGAAGTAGGCTAGTGACTGTACTTCAAGACAACAAGGAAGCTTTAGGGTGGACCTTAGCAGATATTAAGGGTATAAGTTCTACTGTTTGTATGCATTAGATTCTTTTTTGAGGACGACATCAAACCTTTTATGGAAATGCAACGTCGACTGAACCCTAAGATGAAAGAAGTAGTTCGAACTGAAGTGTTTAAGTTGTTAGATGCGGGTGTTATCTACCCCATTTCAGACAGTAAGTGGGTCAGCCCCGTTCAGGTTGTTCCCAAGAAATCAGGTATCACTGCAATCCAGAATGAAAACAATGAGTTAATCCCAACCCGAGTGACCACGGGGTGGCGTGTTTGTATTGACTATAGAAAATTAAATAAGGTCACAAGGAATGACCACTTTCCCCTTCCTTTCATTGACCAAATGCTAGATCAATTATCTGGACATAGTCATTATTGCTTGTTAGATGGCTACTCTGGTTATAATCAGATTATTATTGCCCCAGAAAACCAAGAGAAAACTACTTTTACCTGTCTCTTTGGTAACTTTGCGTATAGACGCATGCCTTTTGGGTTGTGTAATGCACCCGCTACTTTTTAGCGTTGCATGATGAGTATATCTTTTAACATGGTAAACTAGTTTTTAGAGGTCTTTATGGATGATATTTCAGTGTTTGGTTTATCTTTTGATGAGTGCTTGCATCGTTTGACCTTAGTGTTGACTAGATGTAAGGAAAATAATTTAGTGCTTAATTGGGAGAGATGTCATTTTATGGTTCGTTCGGGAATTTTTTTAGGGCACATCGTGTCTTATAAGGGTATAGAGGTAGACAAAGCCAAAGTTGACCTTATTAAGAATTTATAGGTTCCCAAAAACCGTAAGAGATATTAGGTCATTCTTAGGGCATGCAGGTTTTTATCGTCGATTCATTAAGGATTTTAGCTTGATTTCTAGACCTTTTTGTAATTTGTTTGCAAAAGATGTTAAGTTTGTCTTTGATGATGCTTGTTTAGAGGCTTTTGAGAAGCTTAAGACTTTATTCAGTATCGCCCCTATAATCCAGGCACCTAACTAGAACCTACCCTTTGAAATCATGTGTGATGCTTCAGATTATGCTTATTGTGTTGTGCTAGGTCAACAACAAAACAAATTACTTCATGTGATTTACTATGCTATCAAAACTCTTAATGATGCCCAACTGAACTACACCACCACAGAGAAGGAATTGTTAGCCATTGTTTTTTCCTTAGACAAGTTTAGATCCTATCTCTTAGGTTCTAAGGTCATAGTCTTTACTGATCATGCTGCTTTGAAGTATCTTCTGTCCAAGAAGGATACTAAACCTAGATTGATTAGATGGATCCTTTTGTTACAAGAATTTTCTCTATAAATTAGAGACAAAAAGGGTGCAGAAAATGTAGTAGCGGAACACTTGTCTAGGCTTGTTTTTGGTTCCCCTGATGATTCCCCTCCTGTCAGGGATAGTTTTCCTGATGAACAACTTTTTCTTGTTTCCCGATTACCTTGGTATGCAAATATAGTGAACTATCGTTACTGGTCGAATGCCCCAAAATTGGGGTAAATAAGATCATTCTAGGTTTTCAGCCGAGGTTAAACATTTCTTTTGGGATGATCCTTATCTGTTTAAGTATTGTCCAGACCAGATTATTAGGAGATGTATACCTGAGAATGACCAGTCCAGTATTATTTCCTTTTGTCATGATCATGTTTGTGGGGGTTATTTTAGTACTAAGAAAACCACTGCTAAGGTATTGCAATGTGGATTCTACTGGCCTTTGTTGTTTAAAGACACCCACCGTTATTGTGTTAGTTGTGAGTGTTGCCAAAAGTTAAGAACCATTTCCCGTAGAAATATGATACCTTTGAACCCTATTCTAGTTATTGAGGTATTTGATGTCCGGGGCATTGATTTTATTAGTCATTTTCCTAATTCTTTTGGTTATTTTACATCTTTGTCGTTGTAGACTATGTGTCTAAGTGGGTTGAGGCGGTTTCATGTAGAACAAATGACCACAAGTTTGTGGTCCAGTTTTTGAATGATAACATATTTGCACGTTTTGGTACACCACGCGTTATAATTAGTGATTAAGGGTCACACACTTGTAATCGACCATTTAGGATTTTGATGAAGAAATATGGTATTAACCACAAAGTAGCTACCCCATATCACCCACAGACTAGTGGTCAAGTAGAGGTTTCCAACAGGGAGATAAAACATTTTTTAGATAAAATAGTTAATCCTAATCGGAAAGACTGGTCATTGAGGCTTACTGATGCCTTATGAGATTATCGTACTGCATTTAAGACCCCCATTGGAATGTTATCTTATCGTCTAGTTTTTGTCAAGGCATGTCACCTACCCGTCGAGATAGAGCATAAAGCATAATGGGCTGTAAAGCAACTTAATTTTTCGTTTGGCAAGGAATGAACTCATAGGAAGCTCCATCGCAATGAGTTGGATGAGATTCATAGAGATGCATACGATAGTGCTAAGGAGTATAAGAACAAAATAAAACTTGTGCATGATAGAAATATTTTAAGAGAGTCATTTTCTCCAGGTCAAAAAGTTCTTCTGTATGATACCCGTTTGCATCTATTCCCCGGGAAGTTACGCTCTCGGTTGACGGGTCCTTTTATAGTTCGTATTGTTTTTCCTCATGGTACTATTGAGATTGAGACACTGGATGGCAGTAGTTCTTCAAAGGTTAACGCTCAGAGATTGAAACCCTTTTTAGAGCCTTTTCCTACAGATGATGTTAAGGAGGTCCCTCTGGAGGACCCTGCTTACCTTGATTGACCATCAAGGATGTTGTTGTACATTAGTAAGTTTTAGTAGGTTTCTGTTTTATTTTCTGTCTTTTTCTCCAAAGAAGGATTGTTACGCTTCACCCAGGTACTATCTTTCTGACTTACCTCTTTCCTCTAGTTACCTATATTTTTTCTATTGTACTTTAATTTGAAACATTAAGGATAATTTTAGGTTTAAGTTTGGGGGTAAGGGAGAAACTTTTAGTGAAATATGAAACTCCAAAGTCTAGAAACTTGTGAACAATTCAGGATGACACTAACCATTCTAGGTAGTTGGAAACTTAACTCTTTTCTCTAGGAATTGGTGTGCCCAGCTAAATGGTTTATTCATGAAAGGATGCCTAGCTCTGGTGTTATAAATAACATGATAGTAGTCACCATATCTCGGAGTCTATCTCGACCATATCACCTTCTGTTTTTATTTTTACAATTTTTATTTCTCTAAATTATTTGGTGGGGCACCAATATCGAATTGTTATCACCGCCAGGATGATGTATAGTGTTTGAGATCGAGCCCCATTATTGTATTATTTATACCATTATTAAAAAAAATCGAGTATCGACACTTTGATAGCAATATGTGTGTGTTCTCCATGTCTTTGTCGCCTAAGCAAGCGTGGAACGCAGGATCCATGAGAACTATCATGTAAGATGCTGATAAGGAGCATGCGCTTAGATTCAAATTGATCCAATCATCTTGTCAGTACATTTAATAAAGATAATTATTTTACAAATCGACCACTGGAACCCTTGTATATACCAGCTGAGTCAGTATTAGTATAAGGATTAAGACCAGTGGAAGCATATCACAATCCATTAGAACTCATCCTGGCAGTTACCTTCAGACATATATGGGAAACACCGTACGCCTTAGTCAACATGTGCACCATTCATTACTTCTATATCCATCTTCTAATCTATCCATATGTTTGAATTTGATTGATTCCGAGCAATATGAATATTGATAATTTCCATTCAGTTCTGGAAATGTTTGATGATTGTTTGAGTAGAGTTTTGCATTCTTATATGAATTTTGGTACGCTGAGTGCAAACTCGTGTATAACAATTAGACTCATATAGGGTAATGATTCTTATAGGCGAAGAATTTAGTATGCCAACTAAATAGCTTTTTTAGTGTCTATCCTCAATCGTTCACAGGTAGCTAGAATTTGGAGTGTAGGTTTTGTGGGTATATCTCTTTGTAAACCTTCACGAGACAAAACTCTTCCACCATGGACACCTGGGGGTTTAAAGGCTTATTGCACACGCTAAGTGCAATCGTGATGCCTGCGAAAGTGAGTTAGGATTTTTATTTTCTAGATTAGATTTGCTTGAGGACTAGCAAATAATAAGTTTGGGGGTATTTGATAGACACGTTTTTGTGTCTTAATTGTTCTCATATTTATATTGATTTTTCTCAATTTTTGTACTAATATTTTTATTTTTATTCTATTTTTAGAATAAACTCTTGTGGAAAAATGGCTTAAAAAGTTATAAAGGCACCCAGAATTGATAAAGGCACCCGCACAATGGATAGGGGCACCCCCTTCTTCCTCACCATTCAAACAACATTTTTGGCGGGAAACTATCTTCTCAAACTGTGAGAAACTAGATTCGATTTTGGTAGGATATTTTCGAGTTTTTAAGATCTGAATATCTTCTTGCTATTTTAGTAGAAGTATACACAATTTGTAAACTCGAAAATACCTATAGTATCTCATGAAATTTGCGTGAAAAATGGAAAGGTTTTTATTCTCGGTAGGAATTAAAGAAGATATTCTTTGAGATTTTATTTTCAAGTCTTGTAAGGAAACAACTTCCTTGTTCAGGAAAGAAACATCAAGAATAATCCTGGTCGAATCAACAGACAGCGGGAGAAGATTTTCTCGAAGATTATTTTCTTTTAAAGAGAATTTTGTGAGAATTAAAGGAGAAGATTTGGAGGTGTTATGGGTATATAAAGGAGTGTCGAGGGTCACAGAGGAGATAGAAAGTGTAGGGGAGAGCTCAGGATACGAACATAGGGGAGAAAAAATCATTCAGAAGATTTTATTCTTTGCTGCTGCTGAAGAACACGAAGAACAGAGGCTACGACAACGGTTACTTCAACCTCTCAGCCACGGTTTCCTCATCCATTGCAACGGATATCTTCGACTTTGCAACATTTATCTTCAGCTGCAACGGCTTTTTCAACCTATTTGCAACGGATATCTTAGCATCTGTAACGTTTATCTTCAACCTTGCTTTGTAACAGTAAGTCTGTAACGCCTATAAACGCTGCAAACTCACTGTTTTCTCTATTTTTCCCCTTTTTCATCATTTGTAAACACTTTGAGCCATGAACCATAATTTTGAGCAAGTGATTAATATGAGGAGCTAAACCCCAATGCTGAGGCGACGGAGGAAGCTATTTTTCCAAAAATTATGTGGTAATATTTATTTAATTAATTTATGCAATTCTTTTATGATTAATTGCCTTGGTTAAAAATTCATTTAATGATTTTTATTAAACACTTGTGATTTCTTTTGATGGTACATGCTTGGCCTAGGTTTTTGATGTTCCATGCTTTCGTTATACAATTGTTATTTTGAAAATCTACTTGTTGCAATATTTTAGAATCAAATTAAACGTAAGAATTGCATAATTATAATTATTGAATTAAATCACTTTAAAAATTGGAAAATAGTGGAATCTTAGCCTCATATTTCTCTCAATTTTGTTATCAATTTTATTTGAGTTTTGTTATTTTTAGTCTTAGAAACTAGGTTTAAATCCAAATCTTCACAAGTCTTGAACGAACTTTTCTTACCACTATCACAAAAATATCAGGTCTCTTAACCTTTGCTTCACGGTGGTGTGAACCAACTCATACTGCTATATGCGCCTGGGGCAAACTAACAATTACTCTGGAAGACGTAGTTAGTTTGTTGCCGGTTTTTGGGCCCTTCATGTAGAGAATTTCGCTAAAGAGAAACAAATGATCACAGCTCTGGAGAGGAAAATAGAAGAAATACAACAAGGTAGAGGTCAAAATGGTGCGTATTATATGAAGTGGTTGATCATTGGTGGAATAGTAAGGTCGATGCGAAAGATCCCACTCTTGGTGACCCTTTGACCATTGCGGCATTTCTGACACTCTGGATGTCTAGAGATGTATTTGAAAACTTCCCTGTTGGCAATTTGAAGCTTCCAGTTGTCCCTCTGGCGGTAACACTTGATGGTGGTGAATGTCTCCCTCTGGGTAAATTGTTTCTCGGTTCTTTGTATTCTCATTTGGATTCGTTGGCTCGTGATATGAAGAATTCTAACGTGTTCTTGAAGATTGATTCTTATGTTCATACCACGTTTCTCCAAGCATGGTTATGGGAGCACTTCCTAAAATATGCTTCTTTGTCGAAGCCTCTGAATTTGTGGGGAGTCGTTGAATATGCAAGGATCATTCGTTGGTATACAAGAAATATTACCTCTGTAGATTTGACTGATTTGATAGATATCCAGAGCGAGGTGAACTTCAGGCCTTGGTATTCTGAGCATAGGGATATACTTTCATCAACTACTTTTGCTGGAGAGGTTGAGGGATTCTTTGGTCAGGTCCAAAGAGGCAAGCTAATGCTTTTTCTTCTGGACAGAATGCATTCATGAACAGCTCCACCCCAGGTTATATCCTTGCTCTTCCTTCAAAAGGTTATTTGGCTCAAGCATACAACAACGATCGTGCGGCTCGTTAGATGAGTTTTGACCAAGAAGCACCTCGTAGTCACAGTGTAGCTCCATTTATTACAGAGTTGAAGAAGAATTTGGACGTTTGTCTTTCTGAGGGAATAAGCATTCCTTTCTTCATTCGGGTTAGGAAACCTCGGATATCGGCCATGTATGCACTTTTCTGGAATGATGAGAGGAGACACTTCAAAGAATTTATCTCGAGACCTCTACTGATGACTGGCGTCCCTTCTAAGGAAGAAAAACTCGGAGTCTCAAGTTGCATAGTTCATCTAAGGCAAAACGGAACCTAATTATTGATGCATTCCGGGAGTTAAGGGTCTTTTATCTGACTTCTTGATTCTGGAAATGTGACTTTTATGATTCTTATCTTTCATTCTTTCTGCTAGATTCGTGTTGTTCTTCCTCGGTTGAACGTTGCTTTTGTTGCTGTAAATAGTCCTCAGTCTGTAAGGCAAGGACCAAGGGTGATTCTTTCCGAAAGTAAGACCGGTCCTTGCAAAAATGTAAATGTTCCACCTGTCATTCTCAATTCTCGTGTACATATATATACTTTATAATATATATATATATATATATATATATATTTCTTATCTTGACGTAGCATGTGAGTGCAAGTGTTTGTATTGACTCTGGTGACGCTCATGAGGCTCCGGGAGACACTATAAGCATGGTAGAAGGGTATGAATCCGGGAAAGAGGAGCTCGAAGAAACATCTCGTGCGGAGGAAATTCATGAAAGCCCCGAATCCGATGAAGTAAGCAATAGAAGTGAAATAGTGCTAAACTCTTTCACCAATTTGGATCCTACTCAAGTAAGTTATACCCTCCATGAAATAGTAATAAGCCATGGAAATCCTTTGCATTCCTTATATAAGTATAATTATGCTTGAAATTCACAAAGTATTCGCAAATTTTCGTCGTTAAAAAATTTCAGAAGTATAGTGCTTAGGAAAAACGCCATAGAATCTTCATACGACCTCCGTTTTGGATGATTGACCCCTCCATCCTTATTATAAAACAATTTCCTACAACATTTAATCAAGAAATACAGGTTTTGAGCTTTTTTGGGGTGTCAAAACGACTGAAAAGTAGAACTCAGGAAGTATCCAGGAAAATCCTGTCAGTTTTCAGATTTGACTCCGCTAGCCGTTTTTGCTATATCTCTTAGATCGCTTGTATGATTAACACGCCCTTTTAAAAAGTTGTAGTAGACTTAAATACAAAATTTTTGATATAAGAACATACCCAGATTCATCACCAATTGTTGTCAGATCCAGGGTTTCCGAAAGGTAGTGAAAATTGCTTCTCGGATGTTTTTTGTAAAACGTCTTGTGATTGTTAGAACACATATAATCCATTGAATAACATTTTGTAATGATTATATATAATATTATGAGTATATATGGAAAGTTTAATGGTTCATGCTCAAGAATTTTGTGTTTGAGGCGTTCTGACTCAATTTGCTCATATCCTCTCTACTTTCAGGGGGAGAATGACCAAAATCAAAGAGTTGGGCTTACTAGCGGAGAAATAAGAATTACCATTGATCCCATCGTAGATAACGTACTCTCCCCTAATGAAAATCATGAGAAGACTTCTGCTTGCATGCTTGTTGAGCGTAGTGCTTCCATCGAGTATCCTGGTGCAGGTATTGATGTTGACTTTGGCCTGGGCAGGACTCTTCCCAGGTACTTGCATGTTAGAGGTTTTGCCATTATATCCAATTATGTCGAGTTGTATACAAGGATATGGAAGAAGTTTGGTCACTTCTCTGCTGATACTTCCAGAAACTACGGAATTTTAGAACGAGATGTGTCCAACTTGTTGCCCATCGTACAATAGATGTTCTCACTCTCTTGGTATAAATTTTCTGATGCGATCTTCGAGGAGTAGGAGGAGGTTATAAGAAATGCCGAGATCTCTGGTCTGAATGTCACATGGGTTCGTCATCGTCCGGGGGCCATGCGAGAACACTTTGCTGAAGTAGGAGGACTTGCTGATCTGGAGGCGGTGACCAATGCTAGAAGAGAAGTTGAAAGGCTTTCCCAGGAGTTGGATCTTGCGTTGGAGACTCTTGGAAAGATGGAGAAAGAGTATTATATAGGGACTGAGCCGACTTTCAAGGATTTTATTCTAGTTTTATGACTTTATGAAGCATATTTATGGTTTTATTTTGGGATTTTGAGTAGGTAGGTTTTTTGACAAGTTATTTGTGGAGAGAGATAGACTCCTTTATTGTTTTTTTTTTAAAATGACTAAAGATATTTGAATTGATTGAAAAACTTTAAAACCTAACTATGGGCGCAGAAATATTGCACTCATTTTTGAAGAAATATAAATATTGCACGAAAACAAGGAAATATTTGAAATAAACTGGTGAAGCACTCAGGCTTTGCACGCTTTGAGCCATTTGCCGTGAATCACTACTTTTTCTGGCTTGACACGGTTTGTAAGCTTGTAGTGGCCGCCTAGTAGAGTCTCGGTAATTATGTAGGGTTCCTCCTTGGTAGTCAGAGGAACTGATACGAGAAGTTGTGCATTCTTAGTGATTTTCAGGACCGTGTCTCCAATTTGAAAAGGCCCAGACTTTATCATCTCGTCTAGGAGGTCTTTTCCTTGGGCGTCTAAGGATTATTGTTGGCATTTCTTCTCATCTTCAGAAGCAATTCGACTCGCAAGTGAGTTATGAATCTTCTCGTTCTTAGCAAAAGCAATTTTTAAACATTTGATAAAATATTAAAATGGATCAGCTTACCATTCACATCTTCTAGTCATGACATAGTTGTCCTTTAAGCAGAGCTCCTGAGTTCTGATAGGACATGGGATCATTGATTGCAAAGGTTATTGAGAAGTAGGACTTACTTGATCGAGTCTTAGAGTCCGAGTCGGATTCTCAAGCTTTGTGGGGAGTCCCCGGTCACATTCCTCATCATCCGTGTCGACCAAGTTCTTCAATGGAGGCTTGACTTGGGAGCGGGTCCTTTCCGCAAAGAATAAGCGCTTTCCAGCTACAACATGGTTCAGGGAAGCAAAGACATCCTCACGTTGTCCTTTTGAAAGATAGAGAAGCTCACACATGCGTTCCATCAAAGATTGAACTATCTTGTTGGTTGACTTCACAGAGAGAGAGTGAAGTTTGTGACATGAATGTGATTTTTATGGACTCCTTCAGCTTCTAATTGCAATTCTCCTGATTCCACTTTTTCTTTGAAAATATGTTTTAGATTGTAATATCGATAGTTGGGTGATTAATATATCGATGATAATGGCAGTATTTAGGATCCGCCATCTGCTGAGATGTAGGAAGCCTTCGCACATGAGGTAATTGGAGAGTACCATCTTCTATCCATGCTTTAAGTAGCTCGAGTACCTTTTCCATTAGAACTGGGAAGTCCGGGAATATTACATTTGGTTTAACATCTTTTCCTTGTTGCGGCTGTAACTGTTATTGCGAATCTTTGGAGGTGTTCTGAGATAGAGTTGACTTTCGAGTTGGTACTGGTGTCGAGGGAGGATAGGAAGGAGAAGGCTTTGTCTGTGTCTCTGGTTGAGATGAAGCTTTACTTGGGCCCTTCATTACTGGCGGCACTTATTGATGGTTGAACATTGTACTGCTTGTTGACTAGCCGTCGATTCTCACGAGTATCTCCACGAGTCTATTCTCTTGCTAGTCTAGTTCTCTTCAGGAGAGCGGGAGCAGTTGTGGCGGATCGTTTTGCGTATTTTAACTCAGAGAAAGTCTGAAAATGCAAATTTTCTAGAAGGGCATGATAAAGAGGGATCATACCGTTAATGCAGAGCTCCACCAGCTGATCTTCCGTCACATTCGGATCATGACAATCTAGTGCTTGAATTATGAATCTTTTCACATATTCATTGGGGTGCTCATTATTCCTCTAGAACATTCTTCCCAGGTATGACAGGGTGATCTGCTTGGAGACGAAGAAGTACTTTTTTTAGAAGGCGTTAACCATGTATTCCCAATCAGAGATGTTGTTAGGAGCAATGTTGTTGTACCATGTGTAGGCCCTTCCAGTGAGGGACTTTGAAAATTCTTTGAGACATAGTATATGATTGTATTCATGTCCCCCGAGGGATTTGACAAATCAAGAGAGTGCTCACAGCCTTTCCAGTTCCGTCGTACAATTAGAAAGTCGGAGAAGAGTAACCTACCAGCATAGGGGTCCTCTGGATTTCAGGCGGGTAGGGAGGTTGGTGTTGATAGGATGAGGATGGGTCCTCTTTTCCATGGTTTCATATGAGTCTCTCCAGATGTGCACTGGTTACAAAATTAGATTGTTGGTACCTCTGTAGTGGTCGAACATGAATGATATGGACTCCTTTGTCTTTTCGATCTCCAGGTGTTTCAGCATCAGCAGCCGTGGCAAAGTTGGTCCTGGTCTGCTCCGTTAGGCGGTGACGTTGTTCAAGGAGAGTTGCATCGTCAGGGTCTTAAGACAAGCGAGTACCTCATTCTGAGTATTAACCATGTCCACCTAAGTTCTGGAAAGGACTTCTTGTCTCTTCATCAGATCGCCTATGTTGATCGGAGTTTGAACATTCTCGGTGTCTACATCGGTCTTGTCACCGAGAGGAAGCATGGTAGTAAAATTGGTACGGGGAGGTTCAGTAGAAATAGGGGTGTTTTCAGAATCACCACCACCAGTACTACCTGAACCACCTATAGGAGTTATAACCGCTCCAGACCTAAGATCCACCATTTTAAATAACTGAGAATTAGCTTTTGTAATTGAGAGCTTGATCTCCTGTTGTGGTTGCCAATTGTTTTAGGGTGAAAATAAATGTACGGTAGAATAGTACTTTCAAGTAGTTCGAGAGACCAAAATCGAACAGGACGAGCCTAAACCAAAAAATGGTTGTTCACGTCCTGCTTCAATCACAAAGGTGGAGAAGATTAGGTATGTCTTAGGGGAGGGAATAAAAAAGGTTGAAAAAATATCAGTGTGATAGTGCTTGAAGAAGAAAATGGATTCTCTGAGAGGAATCGCTAATTATGTAGGTTTTGTTTCTCCAAACTGAATATCTTGTCTATTCTTTCTGTCTTGTTTCGAATAGATGAGAATCATCTATTTATAGTTCATGGGAGACACACTGATTTCTAGTAAGTCGTGGAAGTTAGGGAGAGGTGGAGAAGTGATAATTATGGAGATCATAGTGGGGTTGGTGGTGCCCGGAAAGTAGGGAAGACTTGTCTGACCACTACTCCTTATCCTCTCAACTACTCTGTAACCGCCCACTTCTTGTTACCTTCTTGTTCGTGGAGGTGGTACCACCACCCAAGATGTCATAGACCGCCAGACCAATACCCCAATGAGAATCCCATCATGTTTTTTTTTGATATCTCATGGAAATAGTGGAGTCATAAGTCACTATGGTTTCGATTAAGTCAAGTCAAGTAAAATTACTTGCTAAGTCAGTGAGACAAGTTGTGTGACTTACTGAATTGATTGTCCGACTGATTAGTGTCAAGTCTGGGAAGTTGATGGTCATGTACTTGCTTGAAAGTGACATGGCATATTTAATGGCTAAGTATTAGCTCAGAAGCGACTTATCAGAAGTCTAAGAGGCATTTGAGGCCAAATGTTGTAAATGGATTCTTAAGCAAGGAGACCTATTATAATTTTTATAAGACTTGATGTTGGACCTATATTGAGAAGAAGGGTGTATTTCTTAGGGAAGTAGCTAGCAAAGCTAGTACTAGCTACTTAGCGCAAATAGTAATGTGCTAGATCTTCTAATATAAAAGGCTAATGTTCTAATGTCTCCGGAGCAATACCAATATGCACAACTTCTGGTAAATATTAATTGTATTAGGGCTAGAAATCCAGTGTCAAGGAGGTTCGAAGTTAGCACTTCAATTGGATAGAATAGTTTGCTTTAAAGTCAATGCGCTTGTGGATAAGCCGCTAAGTATGTCTAGGACACATCGCCTTGGGTGGGAACGTGCTAGGCTAGCATGGGATGCATTAGCCTTGAGACGCATTAGCTTGAAGAAGCATTAGCTTGGAGACGCATTGGCCTGGGACGTTGCGGCCTTGGACGCGCTGGTTAGCAAGAGATGCGCTAGGCTTTAGCGAGGGACGTTGCGGCCAAGATGGAGACGCGCTAGGCAGAGGCGCACTAGAGCATTGGCTAGTGGCGCATTGGAGCTTTGTCTAGGGACGTGCTGGGAGCCAAGGGTGTCAAGGAGAAGCCAAGGGCGTCAAGGAGCTAATGACACGGCTTTGGGGGCGCATAGGTCTTGTGGCGTATTTGGCCGCTAGGGTTAGGGTTAGCATTTTGGTGCTAGTGGTTAGGTGCCAAGGTTGTGATACGTTGGCTAAGGCCTTATTAGGCTAAAATATGTTAGCTGAGTCCATTTTCGGTTAGTTAGCACTTCTCAGGTGCTAGGGTTTAGAGCCAAGAAAGTTAGCGCTATTGTGGCTAATTAGCGCCAATGCGGAGCTAATCCAAACAACTAGTGCTAACTTGGCGCTAGAGAAAATTCTAGGGTTAGCCTAGCTGAGAGGTTCAATGCGCCTTTTATGGAATTTTTTCTTAGTTGTGGTGTATCAAAGAGGAGTAACGTATTTATTTATGGCTTATATTTAATCAAAGTGCAAAAGTAGCATATTGTAAGCTCAGAAGAGCAATTTGAAGTGCATCCATTGCGAATGAAGCATTAAGCTATAATGTATTTCAGGGTTAAGGCATTAGCTATTCCCGAGTTTAATGGATGTTTCTAGAACATCGATGCGCATTCAAGGCAAGTTCAAGAAATTCAGTCGTGGAATTTATGTGATTTGAGACTAGTTCGATATGGCATGGATATTATGAGTATTGATAAGGCTACAAGGCCAATTTAGAATATTTATATAGAATTTGTGTTCTTAATTCGCTTGTGGCTTATAAAGAGGCACAATATTCTATATTAAGCACATGCGCATAAATATGCATATTATGTTCTCGTTGCTTAGTAGACGGGTAATTTTACAGTTCTAGCCCTTGCCAAAAACTTACCATCTACACTAGTAAAGATAAACAACATAATAGGGAAGGAAATAACATAAGACACCATAAATTTTGTTAACATGGAAAACTGCAATATAGCAGAAAACCCCCAAGACCTCGTCCAGTTTGAATACATAGTGTATTAAGCCGCTACAGACACTAGCATATTATCATACTTTAAACTTAAATGTAGTTGAAACCGAATATACCATCCAAGATATTCAACCGCAGTTGTGCCCCTTACGTCTCTTGGATATTAAAAAACCATACGCACACGATTCCCCTAGCTTACGTCCTTTACAGGCCTAGGAGTTGTTCCACAGTCGTTCGTGAAGACTAGTATTACCCTACCTCCAACAGGACACCTATTTGATTTCCTTCAGATATTTTCAACCAAGGTAATGGAAATCTATTTGCTTTGAATGATTTATAAGTAAAATAGATGTCAAAGAAAACCTCAACAGTTAGGGTTTATACACTTCAAAACTTATATAAATACCTAATTGATTCTACCTCATAAAATATATCTAAGTCAAGCTTAGATCATAATCTTGTGAAACTAACAAGGTCTGAGAAGAAGAACTCCTTGTAGTTCTTATAGATCTTATTCCCTAATTTATATTTATTGAATGGATAAGATTTATGGATAACAAAGATCTATCAAGTAAAAGATAGTTTGACCGGGCTTCACAAATCCCAAGTCAAGACTTTAAAAATTGTAACCTTATTATGTTTCTCGATGAAACCTAGGTTTATGGAGGACAACTCTTTCAGCAACATGAATGCACAACATGCAGGGGTTGAAATTCTTAGTTGTATAGAGTCTTATATTTATAATGATAAACAAGGTTAGGTTGCTTAAAGTTCAAAAAATGATTTCTTGCATCCAAAGTAAGTTCGTGAATTAGTATCCATGTTTACGAATTACTTTGATCCCTAGTTATCTCTATAAGCTTAGAACATATTTTTACTTTGGTCCCAAGTAAACTTATTTCCTTAGTTAGAACATTCTAGCAATAAAGTTTTTTTTTTTCCGTTGATAGAAGCCGTAAGAATGGTAACCAAGTACTTATGAAAGAAAGGTACTTCTAAAATTTAGCTTCTACTCAATTAGGAAAAAATTAACTTACTCACAGTAGCATATGGTACCAATAATGAAAACCAATAATTATAAAAGGAATTTGCCTTACAATACAAAGAAAAGAAGAATGATGCATACACGTATTTATCGATAAAGACCGTGCCCTTAAGTTCACGAGTTAACCAGTTTGGTCCGTTAATCAAACAAGCAAGTTACAATTTAGTGACTACCATATTCCTTATAGTTCGCGAACTAGGAAATATGGTTCGCGAACTTAAATACTCTTGATGTCAAAATAACTTGTAAAGAATTACACAGTTCACGAACTCTAGAAAAAATTGGATGTCAACAGAAAGCACTCCAATTTGCAAAGTTTGGGAACTCCAAAAGCTATTCCGCGAACTCTACGCAAAATTAGATGCCAACAGAAAAGGATTTAAATTGTACAGTCCGCAAACTTCCAAAAATGGTTCGCGAAGGCAATTTGGAGTTTTATGGTACTTCTTAAGCAAATATAGTTTGTTGAACAAAAGTTGTTCTCCATCTTAAATGCAATAAGTCCTTTGAACATCTATTGCTTAAGTTCCAGTGTCGAGATTAGTCAAGTACAAGCTTGAACTCAAAACTTATTCTTTGTATCTCATCAATTTGCTAAAACTATGCGACTATGTCTGAGAAGATAAAATGGTAGAAAACAATAAGTCAAATAGGATAAACAGTCTTCACATACCTTTGTTGATGCAGTTGTCGTTGATGTCTTCGTGTGATCTTGAGTCTTCAATCTTCAAGGGTATTTCGGTAAATTCTGGGACTCGACTACCTAAATCTAATCCTAGTTCGAGATGGAACTTAGTAGACATTAAAATCAAGAAATAGTTTTGGTCATCTAATATTGACAACAAGCTTGACATACCAATACTTGTGGGTTCAACCGAACATTGCTCTAACAAAAGAAATATCCCTGAATTGTTTATGGTGCCTTCTTCAATATGTTATCTTATTCATGAGAACTGTTGAGCTTGAAAACAAAAAGATTCATTCCTATAATTTTGATTATAGTATTTCTTCTCCTCCTCCACTAGTCTTGATTTCCTACTGTACAGATTTTACCAATAAGGCTAGTAGAAAAAATAGTTGTAATATCACCAATTTCTTGTGTAGAAACCAATACTCTTATTTGAGGTATGTTAAAAGTTGCATTAATGTTAGACTGTTCAAGATATAATACAAAAAACAATCAAGTACAATTAATGATTAGTTATTTTCAAACAAAACAACAAATATTTTAGGTTGAAACAATTAGTTTTTCATTATTGTTTTTTCGATCAACTACTGCTTGTTTATGTGATATTGGTTTGGATACAATTGACAGAGCTAATGGACTTTTTATCTGTAAACTCTTTATGTATATCAACTAAAACGAATAGACATATCAGTGGTTAATGTTAACTTTTTGTCGCTCACTTAAGTTATGCTTCCTTTTATTCTCTAACCCTAACCATGTAACTATATTTTTAGTTTTCTTAAAAAAACAGTTTGGACAAGAATGAAATCTGCCGCTATCAATAGGAGTTTAAGTTTTGTAATAGTGTAAGGGTTAAGGTCATATAAAGGAACAAAATGAGGAGAGTAGGTTTCAATTTGATATTGAACGTGGGTGAAACATTTATATAACTATTAAGGGTAATTTTGCCTGACTAGTACAAATATATTAAAATCGGTCTTAGTCGAGTAGGATTTTGTTCTCCTCAGATCCCTTTCCGCTCTCCCTCATTTGAAGAATAAAGTTTATAAAATTAAACCAATACAACTTGGATGATTTTAATGTGAAGATAAACTTGGAAAGTTTGTGACAAAATCACAAAACAACCAAGTAATATGAGACTAAAAAATACACCCAAAAAATCAAGTAAACTGGGATGAAAGGAGTATTAATCATTTCACCTTCTTTATTATAAGTGGACCCAAAAAGGTTTTAGCAGATACTGAGAGTCTTCCATGGTACAAAGTATTTCCCTACTTAAAAGATCAAAGTAGGGTGGGAAGTGCCTCCCAAGGGTTCCATAGTGCTTGTTGTAAGTAGTTACTTTTCCTATCATGGACGTTAGCGCAACACGGTAGGAAAATAGGATTCATCCCTATGGTTTCTACCTACCATAATGGATGTATGGTAGCAATCAATACCATAGTGCTTACTCTAAATAATGCTTACTCTTAATCAAGTATGTATAAAAAAGAAACCTATTATTGGGGATGCATTCCCTGATTTTTGAGGGCTTACAAGATGACAAAATAGGGTCATCAAACTCAATAACCCATTATCTTAATAATTCCAATAATGATTAAAGTGCCCTCTATTAATTAGTGTTAATGAACTTAATTAGTTAAACTGATTATGTTTGATTAGATTAACGCATTTGTTTGTACTTAGTGTTTTGAAAATCAAAACATAAATATTTTTGTTTTGGAGGAAGAAGAAGTAGAAAAAAAGAAGATTTTTTTTTAAAACCAATAAATTTTGATTTTCTCCACCTAAATGAGTGATTCTAACAAAAGTTATGAGATAGGTGAATCCTCTTCTTCTAAATCAAACAAGATATTCATACAACAAAACAATGATCCTGCCATGGATGATTTTCTTGATAATCAAGATTTTTTAATCCAAACTCAAGAATATGAACCTTATTATGATTTTCAAGGTCCAAGCCAAGAATTTGAAGAAATAAATGCTCAAAAGAGTCATCTATACCTCTAACTTAACTCCAATTTCAATTTTGTTGCTTGTAATTGCTTTAAGTACGTAGAAAGTTGGATTTTTTTACTACAAAAAAAACCTCAAATTCCAGTCGTAAGATTTTTACGGCTGGGAATTCTTGGATTCCTAGCCGTAAAAATAAAAATACGACTAAATATCAAGAACTCCCAGCCGTAAAATTTTAAATATGGATGGCAAAATACGACCTTCTAGCCGTAAAGGATATCTACTGCCAGGTCGGGTGCACGAGAATCCAGCTCTAGGTGCATGAACATATTGAATGCTATCTAATGTTATCGATCCACTACAGCTGGATTAGCTGGTCGTACACTCAACTCAGGGTCACCTACGGTTAGCAATTGTAATAAAGTTGACTGTATAGTGGAAATAAATTAGTTTATGGCTCAGAATGGTAACTGTAAGAGAAATTCAGGGTCACTTACGGTTAGCTTATGCACTAAAGCTAGCCGTAATATGGTTTTACGGTTAGGTTTGTTTAGGTGTCGACACATCCGTAGGTAGGGTTTTGATATTATTTTTCGTGTTTTTCTTACGACTATGTTTTATTTTTCTTAGGTCGAGCCCATACCTGAACCAATGGAAGATCAACCTACAGATGTTAGCGTATTCAGTGAGGATACAAGTGATCACTATGCCAACAAATTTGAAAGGGAACATAAAGAAGATGTGAAGAAGTGGGATGGAGAACAAGGGTTGAAAAAGATGTGAATTATAGTCGAAAACAATCAAGTAATACCCACCTCCTTTCAAATGGTTTACGAGTGTAGTGGGGAGTACAAGATTCATCAAAGAAATGGTTTTAAGTATAAACCAAAGACCGCTAGGAAGAAGGGATTTCATCATAAAAAGAAGATCGGTTCTCCTTTAAGATTCAATTTAAATAAAAAAGGTCAAGAAAGTGTGGTTTATGATTGAAGTAGTCTTGGAATTTCATAACCAACCAATTCCGGAGAGTTTGATCAACCATCATTATGCGACAAGGCTCAACCTCAAAGAAATGGAGCTAGTAGATGTGTTGAGTCAAAAACGTGCAAGACCTACTAATATCCTTAGTCATTAAACAAAAATAACCCATATTCCTTGGCTACCATCTATAATACAAGAGAAAAATTGAGAAGTGAGCAATGGCAAAGTAGAAAATTTATGCAACAATTATTGTATTTGGGGGAAAAGGCAAACTACACGGTAGTGTATGAGAAAGATAACAACGGGAAGTGATATATATTTTGATGGATTATCCGGAGTTTGTTACTTTTGAAAGATGCTTTCATCAAATTCTTTTTATGGATTTCACATATAAAACGAACAAGTAGAAGGCCAATATTGAACTTTGTCCGGCAAACATCTACGAGTCGTCGTTTAGTGTTGCGTTTTGTTTCTTACAAGATGAGAGGAAGGAAAGTTACATATGGGCATTACAAAAGGTAAAGTTATTTTACCAAGATACAAATAAGGTGGTGATTACGGATAAGGAGCAAGCATTGATGAATGCGCTGGAGTGTGTTTTTCCTGACGCATATCATCTTCTATTCACGTTCCATATATGGAATAATGTTCAAACCAATTGCAAGACCAAAATTCAACCACCAAGGAAAACAGAAATGACGAGGATTAAGAAACTACCGGTAGAGAAACAACACGAAGAGAAGGACAATTTTGAGGAAAATGACATAGTACCCAAGGAAAAATGGGCAAGCTTTAGCTTAGAGTGGAATGTTTTGACATGATCGATAACGGAAAAAACTTATGAAGCAAATGAGTGTATGGTATTGGTGCATTGGGATAGCAACCCGAAGGTTGTAGGGTATTTGAAGAAACAACTGGTTGTCCCTACAAAGAAAGGTTTGTTAGTGCATGGGTAAACAAACATAAAAACTTTGACAACCAAGCGACTAGCACGGTAGAGTCATCTCACTATCAATTCAAGAGGAATCTAAATGGGTGTGATGGTAGATTTTTTTGGTGTTTGATGCTATAGAAGAAAACTTCAAGTGTGATCTAGAACGAATCAAATGGCTCTTTGAATTTATTCGATCTAGAAAGCATGTCGTTTATTTGGACAACCCTTGGCTTCAAGAAATAACATGCTATGTATTCCATTGTGTAGTTGAGAAGATTATGCTCGAAGTGGAGGCGGTTAAGACGCCAATTCCTGGTGAAGAATGTATTTGTTCCAACATGTCGGCTTTGGGACTCCCATGTGATAGCTAGGTACAAAGAAAATATGACCCCAATCGAATATGTAGATCCTTTTTAGAAACAATGTGCATTCAACGATCCATTACCAAATGAAGGCTTAGGTGAAGTGTTTTACGACACTGAGGCGCACCAAGAATTGTTTGAGAAGTACGCTTCATTGAATCCGTCGCAAATACAAATTTGGTTATATGAGTTACGAAAATTTAATCGCCCTTTCATTAGAGACGATATTACTAAATCAACAAAGAGAATAAGAAAGGGTAGCCTAGTACTAAAACAACAACAAAAGAAGAGAGAAAAGAAGCGAAGAAATTGTTCAAAGAACAATCAAAATTGATTGTTTCAAAGCAAAAAGACCCTTTGGGTTTTAGCACTTGCAAGCCTTGTATGAGGAGGAGGATGTGAAAGTAAAAGGTACGACTACAAACAAACATCGTCGGAGTAAAACGGAAAAAATCGAACCAAGCCGTAGAAATATAAAAGGAAAAGGTACCGATCTACCTTCCCAAAGAAGTTCAACAATCAAAGTTGATTCTAATGTTGGTATTAAACAATTAACAAGAAGCAAATTTGATGTTAAAGGAAAAGATCAAGTGGTTGAAAGGCCACAAATGAATCCATCAAATGTTGAGAAAGAGACAATCTGTATCACAATAGGATTGGTGGAAGGCCCCCTAGAGATGCGGAAGGTAAAACTTACCGACCTACATACATTATTTGTGAAGATTACTTGGAGTATCTTCCCGATATCATTCGGGACTATATCAAAGAAACCGACGATGTTGATGGTGACGGAAATTGTGGTTTCCATGTTTTCACGGAACAACTTGGAATTTATAGAGGGCCCAGAACTAACAATTTGGACGAATGCACCTACATAAGGCAAAAGATGTTATGTGAACTCCAAAATAACTTGATTCTACAAAACAATGATGAAAACGAGAGAAGTTGGAGAACAAGGGACGGAGGTGGAGGAAAGTTTGTTGCATTTTAAAAGGTGCAATATTAACATCACAATTGATAATTGGATGTGTTTTCCAATTTGTGGGCACTTACTCGCCAAAGCATTGCTCGTGCATTATTTATCGCTTGCAATCATGAGTACATTTGCACTAACAAAAACACCATATGTAGAATAATTTTCTAATAAAAGAGTTTTGATGGACACATTTTTTGTGTCTGTTTGTTTCTCAATTCTATGTTTTATTAGTACTCATTCTGTACTTATTATGGTATTTTGTGTGTTTGCAGGTGTTTTTGGAGAAATAAAATTTTGTGGAAAAATCGGCTCGAAAGGTTATAAAGGTACCCAAAAATTAATAAAGGCACCCCTGGGAATTGATAAAGGCACCTATGCCTTGGTTCAGGTCACCCATCTTCAATTTTAATTCAAACCAAATTGGCGGGAATATCTTGTTGCTCAAACTGTGAAGATTCTGACAGCGTATTTGGGGAGATATTAAAGGAGATAAGTCAATATTTACTTTCCCAAATTAGGAGTATGACTCGTACACAAAATAAAACAATAAAATCAACCAGATTCGTGTGAGAGTTATTCTCTCGGGAAATAACCGAAAGGAAGGAATGTAAGTCGGAAAACTTAGAAGTTTTGTTTCCTAAAGCATACGATTGTGTTAAGACATTAAAGTTGCAAGGAAACAACATATCTAGGGAAGAAAATCAGCTCGAAGAAGAAATAAAATCACCGAGAGTACACTCGAGGGAGAAAAAAATCTACCGCAATAATTTTTCATTAAAAAGGGGATTTTGGGGAAGATTTGAGAGTTTTTGATCATGGTAGTATAAATAGGAGAGTTGTATACGAGTCGGGGGGGGCTAACTCTGTCGGAGATTGCAAAAAATAACTCAGAAAAATTATGCTCGTGAAGAAGACGAAGAAAGTGTTACAAAAAGGTTGAAGAAACTGTGGCCAAAAGTTTAAAGAATCCATTGCTTAAATTTTTAATCTTTGCAACCTTTATCTTCAATTTGCAGCACTTGATTTGTAACAGCGAGTCTGTAACATCAATACACCGTTGCAAACTTGTGCTTTTAGTATTTTCTCTTCTTTTCACCTTTGTAAACACTTTTGAGTCATGAATCAATATTTGAGAGTGTTTTGAGCATGATGAGCTAAACCCCATCACTGGGACAGTGGAGGAAGCCATATTTCACAATCAATTGGTAATTATAATTAATTTCAACGACTTCTTGCAATTGATTTTAAATGGATTTATGATTTTTCATTAATTGGTTGTCATTTAATTTGATGGATTATGCTCAGCTTAAGTGTTTTGATGGTCCATGCTTAGGATTTACAATCAGTATTTTAAGAATATACCTTTGGCAAAGAAATAGAGTCCATAAAAGAGCTATAATTGTTAAGAATTGATATATGCATCACTCGAATATGACTAATATTGGAATCCTGATGTGTTTTAGAATAATGGTAAACAGTTCAAAAGAATAAGCAACAAGAAACAGTTTTTTGTTGCGTTTTTGAAAGAAAGTACGGTTTCTGTTTTAATGAACGACAGTTTCCTGTTTTAATGAACGACGGTTTTCCGGTGTAGCCTGCTTCGTGTTCTTCCTTGGCAGCAGCAGAAATTTTTGTTCGTCTGTTAGCTTTCTTCTCGTGATTTCGAGCAATTCTAAGCTTCCCCAATCTCCTCTCTCCTAAACCCAATTGCTATACATGCCTACTTATACTAATTCAAGCTTCCAATCTCTCTAAAAACTCCCAAAAAATTCCTTGATTTCATGAACAAAAGCTTTCCCAAAACATGAGCTTTCTTCCCGATTTCTTCCGATTCTTTCCTTGATTTGATTCTAATAAGAGAAGAAATTGATCTCTTTCTCTTTTTAATTCTTTCCCAAACAATTCGGTTTCCTAAATAGAGAACATTCCATAAACAAAACTAGTTTCCAAAATTTGTTGTTTACGTGAAACAGAAACTTTTCTTCCCGCCCAAATTTTCAATTTGAATTTTGGGTGCCTTAATCCTTGGGTGCCTTTATAAATCAATTGGGGTGTCTTAATCCAATGTGAAGGTGCCTTTAACAATTCTCCAAAAATACCTAAAAAGCAATAAAAACCATAATAAGTACAAAAATAAAATACCAACAATATATAAAATTGAGATTAAATCGGACACAAAAATGTGTCTATCAAATACCCCCAAACTTATTATTTGCTAGTCCTCAAGCAAATCTAATTTAGAAAATAAAAATCCTAACTCACTTTCGCAGGAATCGCGACTACATTTAGCATATGTAATAAGCCTTTAAACCCCTAGGTGTCCCTAGTGGACGAGTTATAGTCCCGTGAGGGTTTACAAGAGGTATACCCACAAAACCTTTACTCCAGATTTTAGCGACTCGTGAAAAATTTAGGATAGACACTAAACAAACTATTTAGTTGGCTTACTCAATTCTTCGGCTATAGGAATCATTACCCTATATGAGTCCAATTACTGTACACGAGTGATTTACTCAAGCATACTAAATTCATATGTGACAACAGAGCTCTACTCAGATAATCGTTTAATCCATAAAACCCAGAATCTATCACAGTTCAATCACATGAAGAGATTTAGAAGATGAACATGGAAAATATGAAGGTTGCACATGTTGCCTAAGGTGAACGGTATTTCCCATATCTGTCTGAAGGTCATTGCCAGGATGAAACCTAATGAAATCGAGATCCGCACCCACTGTTTTTAAATATAATACTACTATAAATTCAACTGGTCTATACTCGAGTTCCCATGGATCCTGCATTCCACGCTTGCTTAGGCGACGGAGACAGGGAAAACCCAAACACAGAGTTAATAATACTTTTTTTTTTTTTTTTTTTTTTTGTTTCTATATTTTTTTTTTCTTTTTTCTCGCTTTTTTTTTTCATAATAATGGGGCTTGATCTCAAAACACTCTATTTCATCGCGACGCCGATAACAATTTGATACTGGGCCCCACCAAATCACTTAGAGAAACACAAGTTTACAAAAGTAAAAACAGAAAGTGATATCATAGTGATAGACTCCAAGATGTGGTGACAACTATCGTGTTATTTCTAACACCTGAACTCTGTCCCTTTATGAATAGACCATTTAGTTGGGTACACCAATTCCTATAGAAAATGAGCTAAGTTTCCATCTACCTAGAGTGGTTAGTGTCACCCTGAATTGTTCACAAGCTGCTAAATTCCAAATTTTATTATTCCTAAAAAGTCTCCCAATACCCCCAAACTTAAATTAAACAGTGTCCTCAATGTTTCTAAACACTGCACGAAAAGGAATTAGGGAAAGATATTACCGTGTCGCATGAGCATAAGTTACCTCCTTAAATCATATAGCAATAATCGGAACAACTGTGGATCATCTGAATCAAATAGTGTTATCCACAATCGAAGGAAACAACAGCAAGCTACGAAGATAAACAATCTGAACACACTTTGATCCATATTTAGGTAAACCGCATCGACCAGAGGATTGGTTTTTGGCAACTGAACTTCTTTCTGAACAGGATGATCATTGGATCTAGCTCGAAGATGATTTTGTACAATGGCAGACGTGCATATATCAGGTCCCAAGTTAGGGACCTTCCTAAGAGTTAATGGTATAGCACATGGAGAATGATAGTCACCCCCAAACTTAGAGTTTTCAGTGTCTCTAGATAGACTAATAACAATTTCCCTCATTTCTGGATCGTCAGATTCTCGAAAATAGTCAATTGCTTCTTCTAAAGTACAATCTGATGGTGCAGAACCTAACAAAGTGCTCACTTCATTAATAACACTATCATTATCGCCATCAATTCTATAGTTGGCTAGGAATTTCTCTAATGGATCTTCTAATGGGTCGAGCCTACGCTGCATCTCCCTAGACGGTTTGGATTCCTCCTCTGAATGGATCTGGTGCATACAAACTGTTGGGCTAATTCCCTTAATATCTGCTATGGTCCATCCTAAAGCTTTCTGATTGTCCTGAAGCACGGTTACTAGCCTATTCTCTTGGTCACTATCCAAATCTGAAGCTACAATCACAGGTAAGGTCTCTGATGGGCCTAACTCATCAAACTCTAATCCAAAGTGGGCTAGACATTTTTCTAACGGGTCTTCTATCAAAGTGTTTGGTAATGACTCCTGAACTAGGGTCTCTATCATGTTGACGGTTTCTAAGGTGGGGTCATCTAGCTCAGGTGGTTGATTACTAATGTTGAAGATATTCAGCTCAATAGTCATGTTACCAAAAGACAAGTTCATAACACCGTTACGACAGTTGATGATCGCATTAGATGTTGCTAAGAACGGGCGACCTAGTATAACCGGTATATGATTCTCTGGATCAGGCACAGGTCTGGTATCAAGCACAACAAAGTCCACTGGATAAATAAATTATCCACTTCAATCAAAACATCCTCTATGACACCACGAGGAATTTTCACCGACCTATCAGCTAACTGCAAAGTCATCTGAGTCGGTTTCAATTCACCTAGTCCTAGCTGGAGGTACACATGGTACGGCAGTAAGTTCACACTGGCTCCTAAATCGAGTAAGGCTCTTTCTACCCGGTAGTTTCCTATTGTGCAAGCTATGGTTGGGGAACCTGGGTCTTTGTACTTAAGGGCCGTACTACTATGTATAATTGAACTTACATGACTAGCTAGAAAAGCTTCCTTATGTACGCTAAGTTTTCGCTTTCGCGTACACATGTCCTTAAGAAACTTGGAATAAGCAGGAATCTGCCTAATTGCATCTAATAATGGAAGGTTGATCGTGACTTTCTTAAAAACTTCCATTATTTCATTAAAATTGGATTCCTTCCTAGTAGGTGCTAACAACCTTGGGTATGGGGCTCTAGGCATGAAATCGGTTCTCTGAGGGGTTGCCTCAGGCTCGTTAGAGACTTTATCAGTCTCTTCAACTATTGGGTCAGGATGAACTACAGTGTGTTCACTAACGGGCCTAGTTACCTTGTTATCCACTACCTTACCATTCCTGAGGGTCGTAATTGCATTCACGTGACTGGATGATTTCTCACCAGTCAACATTCCATTGGATCCTCTAGGATTGGGTTCGGGTTGACTAGGGAACCTACCAGGTTCTCTCTCCCTCAGAGCCGCAGCAATGTCACTGACTTGGGTTTGTAAACTAGACATACCTTTTTCTAGGCTTTGGAACCTCTGCTCATACTTTTCGTCATTGCTGGGATGAGTTGGACCAGCCGAATTCTTAACTGAAGCCTGGAGGAGCTTTAGCATTACTAAACTGACCTTGAGCCTGGCCTTTCGACCAGGAAAGGTTCGGGTGGTTTCTCCAGCCAGGGTTATAAGATTCCGAATACGGGTCGAACTTTCTCTGGTTATCAAATCTAGTGTTATCATAAAGAGCAAAAGCTTGCTCTTCGAATTGGTTGGGCTCTGAACTACTAGCTTGATTCATTTCGACCAGTTCTAGCCTTCTAGTAAGGCTTCTATTTGGGCCTTTGAATCAAAAGATCCTTCTACCCTATGAACATTTCCTCTTCTTAGAAGAATTGTTCTTTTTGGCTCCCTAGTGCTCTCCCACTGCTGGGTCTTCTCGGCGATGTCACTCAGAAGTTTCATCGCCTCAGCAGGAGTCTCACTGTCGAACCCTCCGGTTGACAAAGACTCGACCAAGGTTATAGATGCGTAGTCCAACCCCTCATATATGAATCTGAACTAGCCTTAACTCCTATATTCCGTGGTCTGGGCATTGGGACAATAAGTCATTGAACCTTTCTACATACTCATACAGAGACTCTCCCTCTAGCTGGGAAAACGTGCATATTTTCTGCCTAACAGACGAAATTTTGTTCCTAGGGAAGAACTTCTGAATAAAAGCTGAAGTAAGTTGGGCATAGGTTTCAATTGACTGAGGAGCCAAGAGGTATAGCCACGACTTGGCTTTGTCTCTTAGTAAAAAGGGAAATAGTCTGAGTTTAATAGACTCGTCATTCAAGTCTCTAATCCTGATTATGCTACATATTTCCTCGAATTCCCTAACATGAAAATAGGGATTTTCGTTTTCTTTTCCTAAGAATAATGGAAGCATCTGGATGATTCCGGGTTTCAGTTCGTAGCTCGCTTCAGTAGCGGCTAACTTGATGCAAGATGGACGTGAGGTCCGGGTCGGATTCAACAAATCCTTCAGAGATGTCATTGCTGACACGGTCTCGGGAGTGACTAGTTCACTCTCAGTTGGCTTCTCAAGGTTAAGGTGAACTACCAGTCTTCCACTAATTAACCTACCTTGAGGGTCTTTATCCCAAGTTCGCTTTAAGGGCGTTCTTGGCATGCAAAAATTAAATCCTAACAAGCAATTAATCAAACACAATCGTGCCCTGACTCAACCAAATCAAACCTAAATCTAGCAAACAACAAGCATGATGGCTCCACTTAGATTGTTTCTAGACCAGCTTCTATTCTTTCAAAAAGCAACTGGTTACAATTTTAGCAAACCTCTTAGAACGATCGTGGGTTGGTCGAAGTTTACCTCCCGTACCAGACGGGCGATGAACCGTTGAAGTCGACTCGGGCCACTAATATCCTTATCAATAGTGTGCGAACCCGAGGGGCCGAGACAATATCGTAATTGTCGTCCTTCCCTGCACACAGTTTGATATTTAAAACTACCCTTCCGTAGGGTTTAAAAATAATAAAATGTCCAAAAATGTCCAAAAAAAGTCCAAAAAGTGTCCGAAAATAAAAGAAAAATTACAGAAAGAATAAAACCCTAATACAATTTTCTAAACGAACTAAAACTAATTAAAATAAACTAAAAATCTAACTAAGAAAAATAAAATCTTCGATCTTCTTTTTCGTTCTTTAAGCTTTTCCCTTTAACTCCAAGTCTTTAGCTTTAATTCCAAAACTTTGGCGTACTCTCTTTTCGATCCAAAATCCAACCTGTAGCAAAAAGAGAAATACCAAAAGAAACGTAAAATAGAACAAAGTAAAATAATAAAAATAAAAATAAACACCTAAAAATAAATCTAAAACCCTAAATCTAAAAACAAGTCCCCGGCAGCGGCGCCAAAAATTGATGTGTTTTAGAATAGTGGTAAAAAGTGTTCGATTCTTGAACTTGTGAAGGTAATGATTTTAGAAATAATAAAAACAAAGCAAAATAAACTAGAGATGTTTTTAGAAAATATGGAGAAAACCAGGAATCATGATTCAGTTATTTCCCACAACTATGTGATTAATCATGTAATTCTTTTTAAATAAATTAAGCTCAGATATTGCCAAAATAGGTTTTTACACAAACAAGCAGAGGTAAATCATAAGCATGGAACATCAATGGTCGTCAACCCAGCATGATCCATCAAACAAAAACATCACTACTAAATGAAAACCGTTTTTTCTATTTCGAAACTATGCAATTTAATAGATAAAGAATTATAAATAAATTAAACAAAATAGACTTACCACATAAAATTGAGAGAAAAACCTCCTTCATCATCCCAGTAAAGGAACTTAGCTCATGGTGGAGAAAACTTGCTCAAAAAATCTTTTCATTGCTCAAAATATTGATTACAAGCAGAATATGATTGCACACAGTCGATTAGATACGGCTATAAGTGTTGCTGGAAACACTTCAGCCCGTAACAGAAAATAGTTCAAAAGAATACGCAACAAGAAACAGTTTTCTGTTGCGTTTTTGAAAGAAAGTACGGTTTTTGTTTTAATGAACGACAGTTTCCTGTTTTAATGAAACGGTTTACCGGTGTAGCCTGATTCGTGTTCTTCCTTTGCAGCAGCAGAAATTTTTGTTCGTCTGTTAGCTTTCTTCTCGTGATTTCGAGCAATCCTAAGCTTCCCCAATCTCCTCTCTCCTAAACCCAATTGCTATACATGCCTACTTATACTAATTCAAGCTTCCAATCTCTCCAAAAACTCCCAAAAAATTCCTTGATTTCATGAACAAAAGCTTTCCCAAAACATGAGCTTTCTTCCCGATTTCTTCCGATTCTTTCCTTGATTTGATTCTAATAAGAGAAGAAATTGATCTCTTTCTCTTTCTAATTCTTTCCCAAACAATTCGGTTTCCTAAATAGAGAACATTCCATAAACAAAACTAGTTTCCAAAATTTGTTGTTTACGTGAAACAGAAACTTTTCTTCCCGCCTAAATTTTCAATTTGAATTTTGGGTGCCTTAATCCTTGGGTGCCTTTATAAATCAATTGGGGTGTCTTAAACCAATGTGAAGGTGTCTTTAATAATTCTCCAAAAATACCTAAAAAACAATAAAAACCATAATAAGTACAAAAATAAAATACCAACAATATATAAAATTGAGATTAAATCGGACACAAAAATGTGTCTATCAAATCCCGAGTCTCGGTAACTCCCACTTTTATTATCAATTTTTGTATATTTGCTAGTTTAAAATTAGAATTAGGTCTAAAATCAAATCTTCACAAGTCCGAGTGAACGAAACTTTCTTACAACTTGTCTACAACCACATCATTAAACAAGTCTATAACTTATTCATTCACTGCGAAAAAATCTTGAACATCCTCGCTAGATGATGAAGAACACCCAGGCTTTTTGGAACACCTTGGTTCGTCAGTATAGAGATGTTGTTTTGCAGGATTAGCTAACTATTTAAGTTGTTCTATAAGTGTTCTTTGTTGTTGAACACTCAACAACTCTTCAACGTCAATTAAACGACTCAAGCCCTCGACCAACCATGTAGCTCGGTCGACCTATTTTCATATCAAAATCACAAATTGTAAACTTGTACAAAAACTATAGTATACGTACCATCATCGTATCATTGGGAAATAAGTTTTTTTATGTTATTTGGCTTTTTTCCTTTTTTCGAGTCCTAAAAATATTACAAACAAACAAAAATTGGAAAAAAAAATTAGTTTCATTTTAAGATTTATGGCTAGGATACATTAGCCCAACCATAAATCAGACTATGGTTGGGAAGTTTAGGATTTCCCGACCGTAAGAGAAGTTTACGGTTCGAAAAATTTACGTTTATTGGAAAGTACCTAACCGTAAAAATGGAAAAAAAATGAGTTTCTATTAATTCAGAACCATATACGACCAGGAAAATCCAACCGAAAGACTAATATACGGCTAGGAGTTCATAAATTTCCAACCGTATATACCCGTTAACTTAAAAATTTATATTTTCCCAACCGTAATAAAACGTTATTGGGAAATGTGGTCAACCTAGTTATATGCAGTTCAGAAAACAAATTTTGAAAAAGGTTTTTAATAAAATACCCATATAAAAAAAATCAATTAATAAAATAACCATGTTTCTTTCAAGCTTAATTAAATACCCAGAGTTTGACTTTTTCCATCCGTTTTACAGAGCAAACTGCTAACTGCCGTTAGGGCAAATGTGGCACTAAATGAGCCACACCAGAAGTCATTCATGCCCCTGAATTGTTTGACTAGGACGAGTTAAACCGTGACAGTATACTGAGTCACTCCCTAGTCAATTTGTAACAGTGAGCTGCGAAACCAAGTTCTTCTCCAGTTCAATTAAGTATCAAATTCTAAACATCAAACATGAAATATTTTTTCCCAGCAATACACATAAACATTAAGTGAAATGATTAAGTATCTACCAAATACAATCGATTGATTGAAACATTAGCAGATAAAAACGGGGGAAAACAAGTACTGTGCTTCAGGGATGGAATGAAGATCTGCAAAAATTGAACTAGATCACCATCCTGTGCTTCTATCCCAAATCCATCAACCACATCTTGAGGTACATGATATAAGATAGTAAGTTTATTTTCTACCTTTCGGATTGAACTGTCAGAGTAATTCCAAAGTAGAGGAATTCAGTAAGATGGTTGTTGTATTTTGATGTACATCCTAGGAAAAGAAAAGACAAACCTTGAATTATTACTCCATCAGCCTGCCTTCGGGTCCTGTGTACTCCAAATTCCAGAAGTTGATGGGTTCAAACATAGAAATTAACGGAGACCTTCGTTTCACAAGATTTACCTGACTAGTCTCAAATCTACAGTTCTAAGAAATGAATTAAACAAGCTGTCCAGAAATCTTACCTTATCATCCACCATTCTAATTATGAACTTAATTATATTAGTTATACACAGTCACCTGATTGATGTGAGTCACACGAATGATCCTACCTGGCATCCAGCCTGTCTACAGCCTGTAAATGTTAAACCAATTAGTGGGTAATGCGTGCAAGAGAAGACTCTGGAGAGTCTGTATAAAAGCAATTGTAATTGTCCATTAAAATAAAATAGAG
>JAJJMC010029152.1:2367331-2441063 GCA_023531435.1 Papaver californicum
GTTAGGGAATACATAATATAGTTCTCTAAGTTTATGATCGATTCCATCCCACCTCTTGGGGTGGAATTTAGTGAAGAGAAAATCACCTTGTTCGTTGACGGTGAAAGATACATCGTTGGTGTTAGAAGAGACATCGCTTAGAAGGAGATCATCTCGTTGTGTGAGATTAGTATTATCTTGTTTGGTTAGACATTATTCGGTAATTTATGGAGCGTTTTGTTCATGAGAGTTATTTAGGATTTATGATCAACACAATGTTGGATCATAGTTTGTTGATTGATTCATCAATCATTGAGTATGTAATTCTCTGTTAGTGGTTCTATAATAAAGAAGAAGTCGTAGCTGTTTATGGACGTAGGTATATTGCCGAACCACGTTAAATCTTATGTGCTTTACTTAGTGCTTTGTTTGTGTTTGCATTTTGTTATCTTTCATTCTACGTCTATCCGAAGATTTACTGTCTAGTGGAATTATTTCTAAGGTCTTAATTCCTAACAAACAAATATTCACTTTTCGATTCAACATTTTTGACCAATTCTTCAGTTTCCCAAGGTTCAACATTTTGTAACAACGGTAAGTAACCGATATAAGAAATCTGACTTTGTAAAAGTGGGTTGGTGGCTTTTAATTTTCTGTTTTAGTTATAATATGAGTCTTTTACCGAAGTACCAAACCTCTTTTCATCTACATGACTGAATAGCACATGCTGATTCAAGCTGTTTTCTAACATCCTCACGGCCTTAGGAGTTTCGTACTTTTCAAAGTCATCGAACGACATGGTTGCAAAATTATGAATAGTTCTACAAAGTTGTTGAATTCTCTGACCCATGCCAAATTTGTAACCATCATCAACCTAAACAGGCTTCCAATTATCCTATTCGTACTTTTTAATAACTATAAAAAAATACGAGTTGATAAAAAGAGCCGGTACACCAGCACATAAATAACTATACCACCAATACTTAAAGTAATAACTGTGGTTTAGTATATTACCTCCAAGATATCCAAGAAATCATTGAAGCTTATTTTTTTTAATAGCGCAATCATCAAGGGATATGAATAATTCGACTAAAATTGTAGATCCCCGGTCATAATTTGGTGTCGCTTTGTCCAAATCTTCCAACGCTTCGAGCCAACCAATTTTTACCACCGTGTTAGCATTGGGAAAACACAATTATCTGAGTACCCATAATACAAATACTCTTTCGAGTTCATCACAATAATTTGGGTCCTTTGTGTTATGAGTGCATAACGTTGTAAAAATATATTCAACCCAAAAATATATAGTCTACCGGAGGACCACTTAATTTGGTTGAATGGAATCATACCTACCTCACGTAATAATCTCATAATAGAGTACTTGTCTAACGGTGTAACTCATGTAAACAACATGTTCATAATTTAAATTTTGCACTCTTTTAAAATACATTTAAAAATATAATATTAAATATAAAAATTGAATTAGGGAAAAAAAAACTCACCACATTCAAAATATTTGAAATAAACATATTTGTAATGCTCCATCAATGCTCCGATATTATTTGAACACCTTATTGTCTATGTTTTTTATGATGTATTAAATAGAAACGCCACCAAGGATATCTTCATACCCGTTCTTTGATAGCTTCAGGAAAGTATTTGTATACCTCAGACATTTCCGACCACCCACCTCTTAATTGGTATAGTGATCTCGTGCTTCATTTTGAGATACTTGAACAGGGACTATACCTTCGCCAGCCATTTTTTAGCATTACTAAACTCCTGATATCGATTTTGAGTCCAATTTTGTCCACTTGGAGGGTTCCCCGATGATTGTACAACTTTGTTTTATTTTTTCCTCTGTGAACTTATTGTGAGAATTTTAGAAAAGGAATTGTGTAGAGTTTTTAAAAAACTGGTTTATATAGAGGAGAAGGAAAATATCCGTAAGGAATTTAAAAATTAGTTGTTAGAAATTAAGTCTCTACATAGCGATAAAATCTAATCCGCTAGCGACTTAGACTCTTCTGCTTGGCTTAATTTCTACTGCTCGGTAAAGATTCATATTCTAAGTGGTTTTAGCCATAACACACCGGCACATTTGTCCATCCACCTGGCTAAGCAAATTTGTCTTTTTGCCAATGCCCATGGGAATTAGCCTAATTAGGTGACCGAGGGATCCATATCTAAGTGATTCAAAGTTATGGTCCTATATATAATTATTTAAAAACTAGTAGGGAGGACTGAGGAGCCTAATTCTTCTACAGTAAGAAATTCAGTAGAAAGAATCGAACCACATAGGAAAACGATTTTAATAGATACGCGGCAAAACCAAATCCCAGATATGAGAATTAATCATCATCTTTTATTATTAAATCCAAGTAGAATTAGCTCGCTCAATTTCAGCCTCATCATTCACCGTTTATCTTAGCCTAGTCTCAAAGCCCTAACTTTTGTACCGTTTCATTCGATTCATACATAAATTAATTGAAAAAAATTCTTCGTAATTCAACGATGAAGATACTAAAAAGGGATGTCACCTTAAATGGTCCTGGAAGTGTTAAGGTAAAACTGATTCAAGTATTAGAATTTTGAACAAAAAAAAGATAGTAAAATCAAACCTTTTTTTTCTCCTGTTACTAAAATTTTAGTATTTGCAGATGATTACAGAGGAAGCTGATGATCTGTGGACTGCTTACAATTTGGTTTCTAAGGGAGACACTGTTTTATCTACTACAGTCAGGTATCCCCTTTGGATAGTTTTGTACCTAATTGAGTGTACATTCAAAGTTGTGGTCAAGTAGTCTTTACTGAGAAATTTTCACAACATGTTTCAGTTTATAGTCTACGAGTTTCAGCGTATTGTGTTGTAAGACTGTTCTTTGAAGCACTGTTTATAATTTGTTACAGGAAAGTCATAAGAGATAATGCTACTGGGGGAAGGGATTCTGAGCGTATGAAGCTCAAGCTGGAAATTAGAGTTGAGGTAAACAAAGTTTTTATCAAATTTTTGTGAAAGAATGGAAGAGTGTAATCTAGTTATGTGCAATTCCCATTAATTCCAATAATAAATTGTTTCCTGACATATATTTGATGTACTGTTTTATTTCATTATTTTGCTAGCTTTTGTGGCACTAGTCGGTGTAAATAATATCTTCTGTGCCTGTTAGATCATTTTTATTTTGTGTTGCTGTTTTACTTATTATTTCAGCTGACACTTCTCTTCATAACTTATTGCTCTTGTAGTC
Organism: Papaver californicum; assembly: GCA_023531435.1. NCBI lineage: Eukaryota > Viridiplantae > Streptophyta > Magnoliopsida > Ranunculales > Papaveraceae > Papaver > Papaver californicum. The sequence goes on from JAJJMC010029152.1 coordinate 2,370,559, forward strand.
TGTGGATTATGACAAAGAAGGGTCAGTCCTGCGTATACGTGGAAAGAATATATTGGAAAATGAACATGTGAAGGTAAGTCTCATAGTTCTTACCACCAAAACAAACTCATGTTTCTTATGATGTTACTGCTGCTGACACTTGCTCTTAATCAATTATAGATTGGGTCCTACCATACCCTAGAAATCGAGCTTCATCGACCTTTTGTCTTAAGAAAGGTATGCTTTGGAGGCCTGTATAATTATAAACTATATTCCCACTTGAGAGTGCTTTTATATCCAATGTCCTCCCTTGTTGTGATTTTTGTAACTTTTATTGCATTTATGTTTCTATTGTCATCAATGCAAGCATTATGCATGACTACACCATCTCCTTATTGCTTAGCTATATGCCTAATTATGACCTGCCACCAAATCCAAGCATGTGATCATCTGATTCCACCTTCTGCATTCATAAGTTCATATATACATGTGATTATTTGTAATCATTTCCAGAATCCAACTTATTATGTTGGTTTATGCTTTCAATATGTTATGCAGTTTTACATGTTTGTTTGCAACATACTGCTAATCATTACTTCTTAACTTTAGGTTGTATGGGATTCTATGGCAGTAGATATACTCAAGCAAGCCTCTGGTACTCTCTATATCTCATTACATCTGCACATTCAAATGGTTTTTCTGTATAGTTTTTTCTTCTGGGTCCACTTGTAAATGATTTAACGATAGAATGTGAACACACGAATATATTCATAGAATACAAATACTGCTACACACTTTCAATTTGTGGAGTTCCACCTCCTTGTTGTTTGCTTCACCTTGCCTTTTCATGTAGAAAAGCGACTTGGTGGCCTTGCCAAACATATATGTTCTTTATATTTATATAACTGGTTGGTAATTAGCCTTGCTTGGATGCTAGCTACTTGTTAGCTACTTACTCTCAAGCTTAGGTGGATGGTAACCTACCCACCATCCACAGAGCCTGGATCCTTGGGATGGATAGTCCGATGGGGTAAATGTATGAATATGATTATCAATATCTTAATTCTAAATTATTCCATGATTCAAGGGTGCTACTGATGCCGCGCCAGAAATAACTACCAAGTATCTAAGTTTTCTATCGTATTTGTTGATAGATAGTAAAAGTTTGAATATTACTGCTCAAGCCCTTCCTTACCAAATGTGATGGTTCAGAGTGTCAAAATCTCTCATCTACATGGCCGATGTCCTAATCACATTGTTATTTACAAAATTATGTAAATTTAGATTGTATGAATAATACTTTGCATAACATTTACTAATTGTATATAATTTCTAAAGCTCTTCAATGTATTAATATTTTATTCGTTGTCGGTCACATTTTAGATCCTGCTGCAAGTGCTGACCTAGCTGTGGCTTTGATGCAAGAAGGATTAGCACACATATGTCTTATAGGCAGAAGGTACATACATTTTATTGCACATTATTTCGTAGAGTGGCTGGTGGTACTGTTATAGCTAACATATGTTAGGCAAGATTTTATTGGGCGATGACCTATTGGTTTCTCTCTTTCGTTGCTGTATTACATGCTTAATTTTTATAGTGTGACAACAACTCCTTCGCGGATAGAAGCTTCTATACCCCGCAAGCATGGTCCAGCTATTGCTGGTTATGAGACGGTAAGCTGCTAAGATCCTGTTATATGCAGCATGCGAACCAGTTTTGCTTAAGTTCTCTGTGGAATGATGCTAAAGTCTCTTTAAAGGGTCAGTCAGTTGTTTCGTGAGATCATATTGTTTCTTTTTCCTTTTGCAGGCTTTGAATAAGTTCTTCGAGAATGTTTTACAGGTGAGTTTAATTATTTATTTGGGCATTATTTACCATTTGCACTAAAATTAAAGGTGTAGAATTTCGTTTCCTAACAGTGAATTTTTTTTTTCCTCAGAGTTTCCTTAAGAATGTAGATTTTAATGTTGTTCGCTGTGCTGTTATTGCAAGTCCTGGTTTCACCAAGGTACAGTAAAATTTCCAACATTTTTTCTTTTTGGTTCTTATCTGATATTGGAAATTAAAAGATTTTCATTGGAAACATGAAATATGTATGCTGGATGGATAACTGCAATCTGCGATTTCGATTGTATAACCACTTCCATGACCATATCCTTGATATTACCTTTTTTATAGCATAGTTCATCTTTTAATTCAAGTCTTTGACATGCTGTAGGATCAATTCCATAAATACTTGCTTTTGGAGGCTGAAAGAAGACAGTTAAGGTCAATCATTGAAAATAAATCGCGTATACTTCTTGTGCACACGACCTCTGGATTCAGGTATGCTTAGTGTTGCTCCTTGCTTTTGCTGTGATGGAAGTTTTAATGCCATTAGTAGCTAATACCTTTATTTATTATGCATCATTTTTTGGCATATAGGCATAGTTTAAAGGAGGTTCTTGATGCCCCAAATGTCATGAATATGATCAAGGATACAAAAGCAGCACAAGAGGTAATGAAATCCCGAGGTCTTCTCCTCCATGTAGCTATGTCTTTCCTCCACAATTTTCTTTTCATCTTTCTTCTCTATGCTGTAATGTATATACAAAAATATAAATGAACTTTTTTTAAAATTCTGTATATAATCTCAGGTTCGCGCTCTCAAGGAATTCTTCAACATGCTATCAAATGTATGTTCAACCCTTATTTATTTTAAATTTGACTTTATCTCTAGACTCTAGTCAGTAAGTCAGAAGATAGAATACGTGTTTCGGTTTGACGGCTAGTGACCATTGCCACTTCATATGTTCACCGTCACTAGCTTGCTTAATTTATGAATCTTGTGATTCATGTATCTTTGCATGCTGACTGACAAAAATATAAAGTTCGACGATTAGTTATCGCTAGCATCTCTAACCTCTAATAGTGTGGGTTTCTTCCGAGTATCTTACCTTTTATTTACTGAAGCTGAACTGTGTTATCTTTTTCTAGGATGCGGATCGAGCCTGCTATGGTCCAAAGCATGTTGAGGTTGCTCACGAGCGTATGGCTGTTCAGACTCTTCTAATTACTGATGATCTTTTCAGGTAAATGTGTTATGCAGCTTCTTAGAAGCATGCTTAAGCTTTATTCCAAACTCCTCAAGTGACATTTTTCTGAACTGATACTGGATAAATGGCCAAGAGGAATGGAGGTCCCCGTACTCCATGTCATTGTCCATTGCTAAACTGGGTAGTGTTTTTTTTTTTTGAAATCAGAAATTCAAATACAGCAACAAGGCAACAATATGTGGAATTGGTAAATTCGGTTAAGGGTTCAGGAGGCAATGCTTTCATATTCTCTTCAATGCACGTGTCTGGAGAACGTAAGTAAATTACCTTCTGGTTATCTCCTTTACTCCGATATTCTCGTAAAATGTTATTAAACTGGGGTTAATTCCTGAACCAAAAAACGCCTGACTTTAGCTGATTGTATAAGAGAGATCTAAGAATAGTTGAGTGATTAGGATCTTTCAGATTTGAGAATTGGTTCTAGTCTTTCTGACTTTAATATTTAACTGACTTTCTAACACCGTGACTCGAAAAAACAACAACAGAATTAGCACAATTGACGGGGATTGCGGCTATTCTACGTTTTCCTCTACCAGACCTGGAAGACATTGAGATGTGATGATGATACCAAAGGTTGTTGCAAAATAAAGTTCTTATCCCCCTCCTCTTGCCTTAACATGTATGTACGACATAAATTAATTTCGCGCGTCTCCTATTAATGTAATTTTATTTTTATCTTTATCGTGATCTTTTTTATTGTGAGCTGTAGCAGTTAAGGTTTCCTTGTAATATTACCATTTTAATAGTGTTGAACTGGGTACTTGATCTACAATGCACCAATGTCATTCAAGGTTTGAAAAAGGGGTCATAGGTCGGGTCACGGTTTATGGCCGTGACCGTTATAACGCGTTTTGACAGATGTAAGTATGTTTCGGGCAAAAAACGTGTTGTATAGGAAAAAAATGTGTTTTTTTGATGTTTTTCTAAAAGGTGTGATAACGATTAAATAGAACAAATAAATAAATTTTGACCTGAAATTCCTATCTAATAGTTTAACACGCGTGAAAATAGTATTAACGGGACTGAATAGTGTTGTCACTACGTTTTTTATTTTTTTTATTTGTTTATTAATTTATTTTGATTTTTTAAATTATAATTTTTAATCTTTCATTTTAGAAATAAAAATTTGGGTAAAACAATATTTTTATATTTTTTTTTTCTTCTAAAAAACGGGTATAATGGGTGTAAAATCGGTCTAAAAAATATATGTTAAAATGTTATTTAGAAGAAAAAAATATAAAAATCAATTTTAAAGAAACGGTTATGACATGTGTAAAAACGGTTGTAACGGGTCTAGAAAACACTGTTTTTTCCTATTTATCGATGTTATTAGACACGAAGATCGATAATTCTCACGTATACGTTATATAGACATGACCGATTTAACGACCGTTTTTTATGTCATTAACTGGGGGTGGATAATGATATTAATGAAATGCAAATTTATGGTTATTGAAGGATTATTTTATTATCTCTATTATAATTTATAAATGTAGTATGCTTTAAAAATATATATTTATAAATGTAATGTACTACTTTTTCTTTTTGATGCAATAAATGTAATGTAATACGGAGTATGAAGGAGCTATAGACTCCAGACTTCTCTATAAAGAAAGTCGAGACTTCTCTATAAAGAAAGTTTGTAATATGGTTGGAGAAAACAAGAGTTGGGACCTGAATGAGTTTGAAACAATGCGGTTATGGTTCAGGGTAGTTCAGGAGCGTCACCGATTCCAGAGAAGTTAGAGATTCACAGCACACAGCAAAATAGGGTTAGTATCACCAATACAACGAAGTTAGAGACTCACAGCAAAACAAGTATTCACAGAGAAGCGGAGAAGGAAGATCAAAAGCAGATCAAAATAGGATGACTGATAAAGGTTGTGGAACCACCTACAACAGTTCTGACGAACAAGTTTTACTGGGAGAGCAAAATACATCTATGCAGGTGAAGGTTTATGGTAAGGGAAATTTGCTAGATGGTCCAAAAAACCCGGACCGTGTTAAGCATTAGTCCACCCGGAAAACCCACTTTAACCATAAGTCCAAAAACCATTTGAAAACTTTCACATGTACTGGTCCCACGTCCTTCAACTCCTCCACCTCCTACACTATTCGGATTCTTAACGGAAAAAATAATTTCATTTACTCCTACACTACTCGGATTCTAAAAGTTGTTAACCCTGTTAGAGAAACAACTTCTCTCTCTGTTTTTTCCATTAAAACGAAAAAACCTAAACGAAAATACAAAAAAATAGATCGTTATACCAAAAATTCAACTACAAAAACGAAATCGAATACAAAAAATTCATCAACAAAAACAGATCTAAAATACCAAAAATTCATCAACGAAAAACGAAATCAAAATCAAAATCATCAACAAAAACATATCTTTTTTCATATCATGCTCCTTCACCAAAACTGAAGAAATCAATTAGTAGAAGAAGAAAATAGTATTCCTGCACCACCAACAAAAGAGAAGAAGAAAAGAAGTATTAGAAGAACAAAAGAAGAAGAAAATCTCTATTAGTCGCCAAAAACAGTACATATTGATCATTTAGTACATATTGGTATGTACTGAGTGAAAATAGGTATTGAAGGAAAAAGATGTATGATCTCACAGTACATATTGATATGCACTAAAGGAAAATATGTATCGAAGGAAAAAAATATATGATTCCACAGTACATATTGGTCCAACAGTATATAATTGATATGTATTGAAGGAAATAGAGTAGATGATCCAACAATACATATTGATCCAACTGTATATATTGATATGTACTAAAGAAAACATGTACTGAAGGAAAAAGTATATGATCCCACAATACATATTTTCCTTCGTACATATTGATATGCATCGAAGGAAAGTATGTACCAAAGAAAAAAAAGTATAATCCCACAGTACATATTGAAAATAACAACATTTAATAATAAAAAAAAAATAGCAGTAATCCGAAACAAAAAAGAGGAGTAATCATCACTTTGATCGACTAATCATATCGTTTGAATAGACAACCTTCATCTTCCAACATTGAATATCAAATCAAGATGAAGAAGATTAAAAAGTTTAAATAAAACCCAAAAATTGATGAATTTGTATCTCCTCCTCCTCCTCCTCCTTTTTTTTTTTTTTTCTTATTCTCTATATTTTGTATATTCTTGAATCTTCTTCTTCTTCACAAAAATCGTCTTTTTTTCCTTCTTACAGATCTGAAATTGAAAACTAAGTCAAAGAAAATCAAAAGTTGTTTGCTTCCGAGTAATTGTATATGAATATGAAGACTACGTCTCGTTGAATACAAATCTAGAATCAGTTTGAAGACCTAAAACACATATAGATATCGATCAAAAATCTAAGAAGATAACTCGTTGTTTCTCTCTCTGTTTATAACGAAGGTTGTAGACAAAAGGATAATTTTGGCATTTATAGAAACGTATTATTAAGACCCACACGTGAATTGGACGAGCGACTCACAAAATCAGTCCAAAAACTTGTTTTTGGACAAGGGTTAAACCGGGTTAGATGGATGGATTAGGGGGTAAACGGGTCTTGAATCTAGGATTAACTAGTAATTCCTAGTTATGGTAATGGTTTTAATGGTTCAAATGCTTCAGTTAATGATCATGGTTCGACAACTATATATAATTCCAGTAGGCAGGTTATAAATTCAAGAGACTACCTATATGGGGGCTAAACCGGGCTTCAGGCTAGCTTCGATAGTCCACTAACTAAATTAATATAGGCTGGATATAATACTTTAGCCCGAGCAAGAATCGTAATTTCGGCCCTCTTAGGTCCGTCAATAGCTATAATAAGATTCCTCTTATGGAAACTGAATTATAACCAGGCTATGACACGTGTTCTTAACGACTGAATGAAAAAACTATATGAAACAAATAGAAAATTGATAGATTGGAGCACATACAATATTCTCAGTGCTCAAAATCATCGATCAAATACTGCATCGACAATCGACCATGTTCCCATATGGACAATGTCAGCTTTGATTGTGACTTCACTAGTACCGTGTGGGTTCTTGCTTTCTTTTTCTTCTTTTTACTTTTTGTTGTTTTCTTATGAGAGATTTCTGGCCAGTTCCTATTTAAATCCTATAATGTCTTGCGGATTGTTGTTGTTTGTGTATATGTACTTTGATCAAAAAGTAACAATTTCCATTTGTACTGCAGGGTGTCATTATGAACGATAATTTTGATGTATTTTCAGAATAATTTTTAGAAATAAAAAAGAAAAAGAGAATAGGTCATATGTCTAGGAACCTTTGAAACCAGGTTGTGATGGACGCTTAAATTTTCGAATTGGGTGAAATTGACAAGGTCCATTTAATTCAATTACAAACTATTATACCCATTATTAAACTTAGAATTTCTTTCCTTTATATCTTATATATTTATCATGATTTCAAAGGAAAAAACATCAAAACTTTATCTAGACAAAAAAATTTCATCACGATTTCTATCAGTTCCACCACCATTAACATCATCAACATCATGATTGTAAGCATTTCAATCTAAACAAGACGGTAATTAGGTTTTCTTTTTTAAAAAAAATTATGATTACGAAATTGATACTTAGGTATTCTCTGATATTTTCAAGAATTTCGATAATTAGTGATCATCTTGTTCTTCAAGATTAGGTTTATCAATGTTTCCTTCCAAGATATGGATTAGTTGATTTTTATTGCACTAACAATTTTATTTGGGGTTTTAACAGGTTCAAGTAATTTTATAAGGAAACAATGACGCCTTTAGGTAAAGGTACTACTTTTTTCTCAAAGGTTCAGGTGAATTTGTCATTTAGGTTTAACTAATATGTAGAGTTACATCCCAATTTATTTATAATACCCCACTGTTTGATTACTGAAACAAAGTAAAAATTACAATAGTAACACATGATATACCCAGTTACATCCAATAATAACATTGTGTTATTATTAGATGAATCTAGATACATCCAGTGTTATTATGCGATGAAACCAGTTACATCTTGAATTTGAGTGCGAATTCATTTTTACATGATTGTATGTTAGTGAAGATTTTGTTGCTAGTTGGAAGAAGAAGAGAAAAAATTAGTATTTTTTTGTTTGAAAAGGTATGAAAAATGGTTATTCCTTCAAAGAAGAAGAAATGCTAAGGAATGAGATAAGCAGAAAATGAATAGATATGATGCATTAATTCCTCAATGACGAAAGAAGTTGTATGAAGAAAAACGACAGCTAAACAATATCGTTTCATTAGATTCCTTAGCATTATGTAGCTAGGAAAACTATTAATGTAGTTTGTTTAAGTTCTATTTGTAAAGCTTTACCTTTGCATGGATTTATGAAATCTAAATTGTGAATCTGATTCGTCTATGTATATATATCTTACTTGCAGGTTAGTTGATATGAAAACTTTACTTGAAATTTATTTATATTGTTATTTGCTGATAATTTCATAGTCTTGTTAGAATATATACAGGATGAATTCAAATACATCCCGATAAAAATATTTTTTTTTGTTAAAATATGCAGGATGAAACTACATACATCCCATTGAAAACATGGTTATAGTCAGAATATGCAGGATGAAAACAGATGCATCCTGACCAAAAATATGTTATTTTGTCAAAATATGTAGGATGAATCCAGTTACACCATGAGGAAAACATGTTTAGTTGTTAGAATATACACGATGAAACTAGATATACCCTGATGAAAATATTTCTTTTATTTAGAATGGGAGTCGGGACTATATCAAACAGAGCCTCTGATCATAGCCGTGTTAAGTACAAATTAATACACACCATTGGGACACATAAAGGTATGAAGATCGTGGATATAAGTGTGCTTATAATACAGTACGTGTGGGAGTTACATTATTCAAAGAATTAACATCGGTTGTTGGAGAAGCTTTGAAAAGTAATTTAACAACTTTAGGTCCACTTGTTCTTCCTATTGCCGAAAATGTCAAATTTATGGTTAACTACGTATCAAGAAAATTGTTACTGGTGTAGAAAAATCAAACTTTATTCTAATTTAATATCACTGATTCTTCCTAATCTAATCTTGTATTTTTATCGTATTCCATTTGTTAGTGATGCATCGATAGCTTTGAGAATCCAAAATGTACGCACAAAATTAAACCCACGGGCTCATTTCCATATTACTCTTAAATGAAGGATATAATAGTCAACTATTATAAAAATAAAGATATTTATTAGGGTTAAATATCCAATTTAGGATATTAGAAAAGTACATATAAGATTTTTGGGCAATAGAGAAGTATCTTATTTTAGATGTCTTCTAGACCCATAAAAAAAGATCTATGGGTTATTGAACAATTTAATTGCTATATATATATATATATATATATATATATTTTGTGAAACCATCTTATTTTCTATTTTTTTTATCGGTAAAGAATTTGGTACTTATAAGTTTTGAATTTAGGTCACTGGTATCATCATCCAATGATTTTACCACTGTACTATAGTGATATCGGCTAAATTTTGATCGATAAAATTTTTAGTGTTGATGAGTTTCGAAATCAAGTCGCTGATATCATCACCTAACGACTTTACTACTGTACTACAGTGAAGTTCACTCTTATTTTTGAAAACTATTTTGCTTCTAGTTGCCTAATATGCTATCAAGTAAAAATGCATCTCTTGAGAAAAACAAACTGCTTTTGCTTCTTGCTGTTTTTTAAACGAAAAACAAATCCACATCAACAATAGGTTCTGTATTCAAGCAACTAAAACGGCTACAACAGTTGCTCATGCGTTCAAGCCACTAGATGGCCAAAACGTATCAGATATCTTGAAATCATTTAAAGATCACGTATGTGAATATAATGTCATAAGCTCAATACGATATTATTTTATTTTATTTTGGATAAATGCTTCAATTGGAAAATTGTTATGACACGATATAACCTAATATTTAGCATCCTAAAAAATAAGCACCTTGTTTAGCAACTATAAGAAGAAAGATTTCGGCTTATCCAAAGACAGAAGTCATTTTCTGATGTCCGAAGCAAACAAAATTTTGCTTTATAAGAAATCTACTATGTACATTTTTAGTTTCTAGAAGTTAATATGAAATTTATTTCCAACTGGACTTTTGAATTTTTTGAATTAATAAAGTTAAAAAGCTACTTCTTAAAATGTATCCAAACATCTTTTTTTAAAATAAAATAGTTCCTCGAAGTTGTTTATAAGTCAAGAAGTTTTTTCAAAAGATAATCAACACTTTTCCTCCCTCTTATACAATTTTCATGTTTATGAATGTGAGTCTATATTAGTTTTTCTTCGTAAACAATCTTTTCGCAGTTGATATGATCCTCTAAGTAGAAAGGGTGTTGATGATGAGAGTAAGGAACGTGACATTGAACCTTAAAAGTATGATGAGGAGTTTAATGCTAACAATCCTAATGAATATTTGTTATCAACTGAAGTGGGAAGGCTAGATTGGGCCTTAGAAGCTGAGAAGGAAGGTGAGCGTAAACGCTTTGAAATTGCTACCAGAAAGGCAGTTGTGGATAAAGTTGAGAATTAATTGGTGATTAGGTTGAGCAGACTGAAGAGGGTGATAATCTAGCAAAGATTTAGTTATCTCTGAGAAAGTCCTTGTGAAGAAGACAAAGAGGATTGTTAGAACAAAAATTGTAGGTAATTATGTCGCAGATGGAGAAGATGCAACCAAGTAGAAAATGACTGATAGTATTGATAATCTTAGCGATTCTGCTAAGAAGATTGGGGCAAAGTTATCCAAAAAGGGCAAGGGGGTTCAAAACCCTCTACTAAAAATTCTTAAAAAATAAAAGCAGGAGACCTAGAAGAGCTTAAAATACAACAGGATATTGGTTTACATGTGGGAGAGAAGCTTTGCTGGCTCCGTCACCTTTTTCATTCTGGTGTACTCTCGTAGTTCTTGGTATGTGAAGATGTGTTGTTAGGTGCTCCATTTTTCCTTTGAGGTCGAACCTAAACCTGAAAAAAATGACTACTCATCTGGGATTCCACTTTGTTATAGATTTTATGGAGTATTTTAGGCTCGCCTACCTCTATAATGAATGGTTTTGTACTCTTGGAATGTGAGTGCATTATAAATCGTTTGGATAGAAGGTTTCATTCCATCGAACATTTGTGACTAAACCTATGCCTTCTCTGTTCTGGACGAAATTGCTTGCTTACTTTTACTAATGATATAAGGCCTAGAAACACCATTAGTCCATACAATCCACAAGTTGCCTTTGTTCCCACTCCTAGCATCGAAAAAAAATAAAATGTTTTTGCATTTTGCTTTTGAGAAATACCTCCATCTGTATAAGAAGCAAAAACATATATGCTACAACTCAAGCAGCTGAAATTGCCACGACTGTTGCTCATGTGTTCAAGTCACTGGATGGCCAAAACTAGTTTTACATGGTATGAAACAGTTTGGAGATCACCATTTTTGGGATTTTTTTTGTCTACAACATCACGAATGTGAATACATTGCCCATCTATAATCTCAATAGTTAAGACGGTAAATTTATTTTTTGGGGTAAATGTATATGTTAGGATCGATGCTATAAAGAAAACAAAACGAAAACAAGAACACACACATGATTTACTTGGTTCACCCAAATTAGGCTACGTCCAAGGAGAGACTGCAGTTTTCACTATGATTTCAAAAACAGAGTTCCAGAGGAATACAACGATGATAATAAGATACTAAGATACAAATCCTAGATAGGGCCTATCGGCCCGTCCCTCCGTTCCATAAACAAACCTTTCAAAAAGTTTCATTTAATTTCCCAACGGGCCGCCACTCGGATCGGGTCAAGTGCGAAACTGGGTCGTGCACTACCAGGCTCCACACAAACATAACAATCTCCCACTTGGGGAATGGTCACATCACGACGCGCCCTAAATTCATTCTTAACAAACTTCAAAACACACCGATCATCGCAACAACTCTCTTAACCAATCATCAAGCTCGAAGACCCACTGAAGCTGCACATAACTTCAGTTTCTCAAGTGTCACTAATTTTTGTCAACATGTCTGTTGGATTCTTTGCTCCATCAATCTTCTCAAGTGTCAACTGACCATCTTCTATCAAAGATCGAATGAAATGATATTTAACATCCACGTGCTTGGTTCTGGAATGGTATGCCGGACTCTTCGCTAAGAAAACAACACTATGACTATCACTATGTAAAACTCCATTTCCTTTCTTCATACCCAATTCACCCAAGACTCGTTGTAACTATATCATCTCCTTGCTCGCCTCAGTAGCAGCAACATATTCTGACTCTGTAGTAGACAAGGCTACTTCTTCTGTAAATTAGAACCCCGGCTCATAACTGTACCACCCAAAGTATACACATACCCAGTAGTACTCTTTCTATTATCAACATCTCCATCCAAGTCAGCATCAACATAACCCTGCAACTTCATACTAGAACTTGTGAAGCAAAGTGATGTATCTGCAGTACCCTTCAAATATCGAAGTAGTCACTTGACTGCCTCCCAATGTTGTTTTCCTGGATTACTCATGTACCTTCTCACAGCTCCCACTGCATATGCAATATCTGGTCTGGTGCAAACCATAGCATACATAAGACTCCCAATCGCCGATGCATAAGGAATCTTCTTCATATAAGCCTCATCTTCTGTTGTCTTAGGTGACTGGTCTTTGGTTAGCTTAAAGTGGCCACCCAAAGGCATGCCCACTGGTTTGGAACTCTCCATGTTAAACCTTTTTAGAATCTTGTTCACATATTCTGACTGCGACAGCTTCAAGGTACCATGATTGTTATCTCTTGTGATCCTCATACCAAGAATTTGCTTTGCAGCTCCCAAACATTTCATTGTAAACTGCTTTGACAGTTTCTTCTTTAGATCATTTATTTCCTCACTGCTAGGCCCTACAATAAGCATATCATCCACATATAGCAGCAAAATCATAAAGGTGTTTTCGTACCTCTTTATGTAGCAACAATGATCTGATTCACACTTAGTGAAGCCGGTGGTACCCATAAAACTGTGAAACTTCATATACCACTGCCCTTGAGCTTGTTTCAAACCATACAAGCTTTTGCAAACTAGATTCTCCTTTCTCTGTGTTACGAAGCTCTGTGGTTACACCATATAGATGTCTTCCTTCAAATCACCGTGAAGGAATGTAATCTTCACATCTAACTACTCAAGATATAAGTTCTGTGCATCCACAATTCCCAAAACCAATCTGATTGTATTTAGCTTCACAAATGGAAAAAAAATATCAGTGTAGTTTACACCTTCCTTTTGCTGAAAACCCTTCAAAACAAGCCTGGCCTTGTAACGTGTACTCCCATCATGCTCTTCTTTTACTCTGTACACCCATTTGTTATGCAAATCCTTCTTGCCTTCTGGTAGCTCGGTTAGCTGCCAAATCTGATTCTTGAGCAAAGAATCCATCTCATTTTTCATATCTAACTCCCACTTGCTCGAATTCTCAACATGCAAAGCTTCAACATAATTTTCAGGCTCACCTCCATCTGACAACAAGATGTGCTGAAGAGAAGGTGAATAACGATCCACTGCCTTGGGTACCCTGCTGCTTCTCCTAAGAGTGGGAACCGGAGTACTGGGATTTGGAGAAGCTGGACTACCCTGCTCTATCTCAGGCACTTCATTTTCCTTGTTCTAAACAACCTTCTCCTGTGCACTGATTTTAGAAATCTCATCCAAATCAACATAAACAGAATTTTTTATCTTTGGCACCTCTGGTTCTTCAACTGCATTTGATTTGTCCTTGTACATAACCTTCTCATTGAAGATGACATTCCTGCTTCTGATAATTTTTCTATTTTCTGCATCCCAAAATCTGTAACAAAAGCATCATCTACATACCCAATAAAGAAACATTTCTTGGATTTGGGATCAAGTTTGTTTGTAGCATTGGCATCAACATGTACATATGACAAGCATCCAAATAATTTCAAAAAAGAAAGATTTACCTCCTTACCACTTCATACCTCATTTGGCAATTTGAAATTCAATGGAACTGATGGTCCTATATTGATCAGATAAGCTGCAGTGTTGGTTGCATCATCCCAACAAACTTTTGGCAACCCAGCATGTAACCTCATGCTTCTAGCACGTTCATGTAAGGTCCGGTTCATGCGCTCAACTACACCATTCTGTTGTGGTGCCCCTGGAATGGTCCTATGCATTCTGATTCCATTTGTAGCACAATACTCTCTGAACCCACCATCAATATACTCACCCACATTATATGATCTTAGACACTTCGGTTTCAAACCTGTCTCATTTTCTACCAAAGCCTTCCATTTCTTAAATATATCAAATACATCACTTTTATTTTTCAGAAAATAAATCCATACCTTTCTGGTCGAGTCATCAATAAATGTGATGCAGTATAATGAGCCACCAAGTGATGGAACTGGAGATGGTCCCAACAAATCAGTATGCACCAACTCTAACTTTTCTGGTTTTGAAGTTCTACCGCGTTTGGCGAAGCTGACTTTCTTCTGTTTTCCAAGGATGCAGCTCTCACACATACCAACATCAATGGTCTTCAATTCTGTTAGTTTCCCGTTCGACTGAAGTACCTTCATGCCCTTCTCGCTCATATTCCCAAGCCTTTGGTGCCATAGAGTATCACTAGATTCAGCAACTGCAACTGTATCTACTGCACATGTATCTACTGCTGCCATGCGAACAATAGACAAGTCTCTCGGACTTGAATACATATAAAGAGTACCCGTCTTGTAACCACGAGACACTACCATAGCTCCCATAATCACCTTCCATCTACCACTACCAAAATAGACACCATGCCCTTCGTCATCAAGCTGCCCACTAGAAATCAGATTCCTCTTTAACTGTGGAACATGTCTAACCTTGTGGATTCCCCAGACTGATCCATTTTTCCTGCTTAAGCTTGATCTCTCCAATGCCTACTACCTGAAGTGGTCTATTATCAGCTAAATACATAATCCCGTAGTTACCTGCAGTATAGTTAACAAAAAGTTCTCGGCTTGAAATGGTATGCCAAGAAGTTCCTGAGTCGAGAACCCAAGAGTCCATGAGACTTTCAACAGAAAGCAGTAAGGAATCTTGCAAGGTTTCTGTAACACATTCGCACTTTCATTCCCCATCTTCTTAGGTTCTTTGCACCACTTTTGTATGTGGCCCATCTGGCCGCAGTTCCAGCATCAAGTCGGACCCCGTGGACCTCTAGATTGGCCCCTGCTTCGTCCTCTTCTTGATTTAGATCTTCCTATGTACTGATTTTTCTGAGATGATCTGCCTTTTGATTCGACGTTAAATGAAGCATCATTATTCGAATACTCACCAGAATCCTTCCTTCAAACTTCTTTACCCAGAATTAGATCGCGTATATCATTATACTTTAGCTTCTCTTTGCCGGCGGAATTACTTACGGCAGTTCTCACAACTTCCAAACTGTTGGGTAGAGAAGCCAAAAGTATTAGGGCACAAATTTCATTATCAAATTCGATCTCGACAGATGATAGAGTATTCACGATTTCACTGAACTCATTCAAGTGCTTTGTAACTGAAGCGCCCTCTGGCATGTACAATCTGAACAACTTCTTCATCAGACGCACCTTGTTGTTTGCCGACGGCTTTTCATACATACTCGTTAAGGCTGCCATCAGACCAGCAGTGGTCTTTTCTTTCACAACGCTGTGTGCAACTGACTTGGCTAGGGTTAATCGAAGAACCCATAGAACCTGTCGATCCAGGAGTTTCCAATCTGCCTCGGACATACCATCTGGCTTCGTTGAATCCAATAGAGGTTGCTGTAAATTTCTTTCATAGAGATAATCTTCAATATGCATTCTCCAGTACGCAAATATGATCCATCAAACTTTTCGATTGTGTTCGCAGATCCGAACCCTATCGCAGATGATGTCGACGCCCCTTTCTTTGTCGTTTTGTTGTCTTCTCCTCCTGCCATCGATTCTTCCCAGAATTCTTCACGAATTTAGCTCTGATACCAGTTGTTAGGATCGATGCTATAAAGAAAAAAAAACGAAAAAAAGAACACACACACACAATTTACTTGGTTCACCCAAATTAGGCTACGTCCAAGGAGAGGCTGCATTTTTCACTATGATCTCAAAAAAAGAGTTCCAGAGGAATACAACGATGATAATAAGATACTAAGATACAAACCCTAGATAGGGCCTATCGGCGCGTCCCTCCGTTCCATAAACAAACCTCTCAAAAAGTTTCATTTAATTTCCCAACGGGCCGCCAGTCGGATCGGGTCAAGTGCGAAACTGGGTCGTACACTACCAGGCTTCACACATGCATAACAGTATCAACCACCGAAAAATTATTATAACAAAAAGTCACCTGACGCAGAAGGGGTAAAGATGTGGTGCACTAAATGATTTCTCAGGGTGGCAATAGTTTTGAGTTGACAAAATATACTCGGCTTAAAATAGGCTCTCATGAGTCGTATGACTTATATGGATCACTTGCTGGGTTAGTTAAACTCGCCGCATACTCCTTATCCTAGTTAGTAAATTCGTAAATTATTAGAATTCTAATTTTGTTTTGAAAATTTTCAACCTAAACGAATTATATATGTATTTACGAGTTTCCGAATTATACTGCCCATATAGTATTTTGCCATGTCATCACTAAATTACCCTTCTCTATCATATGTTTTTATTTAATAAATCTTACACATCAGTCTATACTCTATACCACCAACGTACCTGATACTTGCTGATTATATTGTATATCTCATATGTGTAACTTATTTAAATAGTAATCATAGCCTTTAAGACGAGATTATTTTAAAAATAATTTTTTTATTGATTAATATATATCGAATTTTGTGTATTACTTCTAAAACAAACTACATATATATACGTCGTTTTAAGTTATCCCCAAATCATGAATTATTGACGGAATAATACATCGGATTTATATTTTCAATTAAAAAATACTCTCTCCGTTTCAGGAAAAGAGTTACTTTCTCTTTAAATTTTTCTTCCAACAAAAGAGTTACTTTCATTTTCAATATAACAAACTTTCAAAACTACCCTTATTATTTTAAGAAATATTATTATTCTCATTATAAAAATATATGTAGTATTAAACTTTTTATTAGGATAAATCTGGAAATATATTATAAAAGTTATACTCTCTCATCTTACCTTAACAATTGTACAAATAGAAAAAGTAACTCTTTCCATCCCAAACAGAGTATTTTTATATATACCGTCCCAAACTTCCCCCTTACCCAAATTGCTAAACTTCCCCTTTTCCTAAATTACTAACTACACTCATTATCATTTGATTCGCCTGCCAAACTGGTGGTTTTATTTTACAAAGTAAAATCAACACTTGGCTGTGTCAATTACATGCAAATGCAATGCAACAGCAGGTTTGGTGGCGGAAAAAACTAAGTCCCAACAAACTGAAACCTTTCTAATCGTAAATTTTTTCTACCAAACAGAGGCAGAAATATCAATTTTTTTATACCATTGATCTCTACTTGTACGTACAAGTTAGCTAAATAGAATCGACTACACTAGATAACTATCTTTTCTGAGTACAAATTAACCGTAAGTTTCGTTTTCAGCCTTCAACATATCTTCTTCTCTTCTTCCCATTCTCACTCTGTTTTTCTCTCTAACCAGTAGACTCATTACTACTAAAGATAAAAAATGCGAAACCCTAATTTCTGGAACTACTGATTTTTATATTTTTTTAATTATCTTTTTAGCAAATTTGGGTCTCTTTAATTACTCCAATGGCTTCAATTTCAACTGTTTGTTTGACGAAACCAATTCTTCCTCAATTAAAAAATTCATCATTGAATTCTTCAAAATCGAGTTCTAGACTTATTTACCACAAAAATGGGTATCCAAAAATGAAGCTAAAGAAGAGATTTACTGGTCCATATGCATATTGTTCGACCTCCTCGACATCCTATATGGGGGGAATGGGACAAGGAGATTTATCGTCAATTGGGAGAAGAAAATCTGTATCTTTGAATGTTACAGATGATGATGATGAAGAAGAACAAGTAGAAGAAAAGAAAGATTCTTCTCAGATTTTATCAGCAATGCTTCCTTTTATTGTTGCTGGTACCGCTGTTTTTTCTCTTGTTCATCCTCCTACTTTCACATGGTAAGAGTTAACTTGTTCATTCTTAAAGATTAGATTGTTTTTCGGTTCTGTTTGGATAACCATTTCTTACTTGGCGCGAATATGGTGATACTTTGACTATTGTTTGGTTTTTATCAAACTAGGCCTAAATTTTATATTCTTAAATTCAAGAATTTATTTAAGGTTCTTTATTAAGGAGAATGAATATTTACATTGAGAACATTTATTGCTTTATTTTGAAGTTAAGGAAAAAAATGACTCTTGGTTCTTCAACTTGTTATTATATGCTAGGGTATCAAAAGAGTACTACGCCCCAGCCCTTGGTGGAATCATGTTGTCAATTGGAATTAAACTATCCATCGATGACTTCGCACTTGCACTCAAGAGGTGAAGTTCATGTCTAATTTGTAACCATTATATGAAGTGTTTTTGAAACATTTGTCTTGTTTTTCTTAATTATCATGTATTGAATGTCACTGGGGACATTTTTTTTTCTTGCAGACCTTTACCTTTATCTGTTGGATTTATGGCGCAATATTTGCTGAAACCAGTTGTGGGTATACTGATTGCAAGTGCATGTGGAGTGCCCCCGATGTTCTATTCTGGTTTCATTCTTACCTGTTGTGTCGCTGGAGCTCAGCTTTCGAGTTATGCAAGCTTTTTGAGCAAAGGAGATGTAGCGTTGAGCATTCTTTTGACGAGCTCAACGACTATAGCTTCTGTGATTGTTACTCCTCTCCTTACTGGATTGCTTATTGGGTCTGTTGTTCCAGTTGATCCAATCGCAATGTCCAAGTCAATACTGCAGGTAAAAGAAACACTATTTCTAGTGCATTTATATTTTTATTTTTTTCTTTATTCGTCAGCAGTAATATGGTGCTGACGAGTTCCCATCTCAGGTACCTAGTACCATCACTCAAATACTTTACCACTTTACTAGAGAGACACCTATGTGGATGAATATTTCTTGTTTTTTCTATATCCTTAATTTTCTGGGGTTTATTTCAGGTTGTGCTTGTTCCAATCACTCTTGGACTTGTGCTTAATACTTATACAAAACAAGTTGTTAAAGTAATTCGTCCAGTGATGCCCTTTGTTGCCATGATTTGTACTTCATTGTGTATAGGAAGCCCTCTCGCAATAAACCGAACTCAGATCTTGTCGACACAGGGTCTCCAATTGATTCTACCCATACTGATTTTCCATGCAGTCGCGTTTACTGTTGGATACTGGGTAGCAAAATTTCCATTATTCAGGTAAATAACTTCCAGATTTCGAAGATTAGTGGGTTTCAGCATGTCTCAAATGGATCGTTTCACATGTTACTTAAGTTCATCAAGTTAGAGAGATCCCTTGTGCGTGTATATTGAGTCTGAGCATGGCCATCCGTCTATCCCTACAATATGACAACTAGTGACTTTATTGTTCGGCTGAATCAAGTCCTGAATCTAAACAACTGAGTCCATGGTTTTGAAGTGCTTTCCTTCCATTCCAAAGCCTTTCCATTGCTAGCCTGATACGTAGTACTTGTCTGATTTGTGAAGGAGCTTTTCACATCTTCTGTTCTGTGTCCATATTTTGTTACTTAATGTACTCTTGCATCTTTGTTGCCAAGCTCATCCTAAATTTTGATTTTGTATTATAGGCAAGATGAGGGAGTGTGTCGAACAATATCATTGTGTACAGGAATGCAAAGCTCAACTCTTGCAGGTCTTCTCGCTTCGCAGTTCTTAGGTAGCAGCCATGCTGTTCCTCCTGCTTGCTCGGTCGTAACCATGGCAATTATGGGTCTTTGTCTTGCTTCTTTCTGGGGAAATGATTACAGAATTAGAGACCTTCCAAGGCTTTTCCTTCCACAAACTGGTTCCACTGTTAAAGGCTTAACGAACTAAGTATCAAACTCCTTCGTTAACTCGCTTCATTCAAGATCATCACACCGACACCTTGCTATGCTTTACACTGATGAAATCAATACCTAAATAGGCATGCATCTTCTTCATCTATCTGATGGATGCGACCAGAAAGGATCCAACCATGAAAGTTTATTATGGACTACGATATCTACCATCGTCAACAGAAGGCGAAGTAGAAGAATGACATCATACATGATACTTGTACTAAGATTATAGGATATATAAACGGGAAATAGGATTGGGGATACATTTAGGTTTGGATACATGGTCACTAGTGGTAAATTTTTTGTTTTGTATTCAGTTGTAGGCTTGTAGCTCTAATTTTTGCACTTGTAATAAGTCTCTCTTTTCATATTCTCTCCTTTTTGTTTGTTGTTACACTTCTTCCTCCTTTAGCAAGTAATAATGTGACACCTTAAACACGTAAGCATATTGATCATGTTTTCATAAGTAATACCTTTGAAGACTCATGTTGAGCATGAGCCTCACCGGCCAAAACAATATATACATTACACTACCAACTAATCCGCCGTCATTTATTTAAAATTAAGCACTTTGGAAACTAAAATAGTTCTCAGTAAGCCAAGGAACCATAGTGCCCAAAGTTGGAGTGCATGAGCTTTGGAATGTGGGCAGGCAGTGCTGATATGTCATGTACCCACAGCGCTCAAAGTTGAAGTGCGAGGTTTTGGGGCCATAAGAACTAGGTTCTGGAGCTAGAGGGATTAAAATCATGTTCCTCAATGTTGTTGCACGAACGGTTCCGGGGCCATAATTACCTCTACAGCCATTCCTCTCTATCTCCCTCTTTGGAGCAAGGAAAAGTTCAAACTGTTAACCAGTTTGAACTGGAATAAAATTAAGCCGTTGGATCAGACAATTTTAAATTTCAGCCGTTGGATCTTGGGAATTTCCACAAAAGAAATCCGTGTGTACTGTTAATCACACCCTTGGATCGTCTGACTCTCAACGTTTTGATATGATGAAGTCCGTCGGTGCGATAATGAATTTGTTGTAATGTGTAAACTATTATGGGGTTTTATTTAATATAACTATAATTTAGAAAATTTGTGATAGTGAATTTGTTGTAATATGTAAACTATTATGGGGTTTTATTTCATATAATTATGATTTAGAAGAACCTAAATCGAAAAATTATAAAATAAAGC
Organism: Papaver californicum; assembly: GCA_023531435.1. Classification (NCBI taxonomy): domain Eukaryota; kingdom Viridiplantae; phylum Streptophyta; class Magnoliopsida; order Ranunculales; family Papaveraceae; genus Papaver; species Papaver californicum. Next base: position 2,391,867 of record JAJJMC010029152.1, read on the forward strand.
TAAACTATAAAAAAGGAAAAAAAAATCTCCGTTCTTCTTCTAGTTAGGGTATGAGAAAACGATCACAAGTTTTGAGATGAAGACGATAAGCATATATTTATTGGATTAAATTGATCGTCAACCATAATTTTCTTCTTCAATTTCAATTCGTTCTTTGTTCACCAAAATTACTCAATTAGAAACCTTGATTCGTTTTTCCCGAGAAATTTTTCTGTTAAAATTAGGGTTTCAAGTGAGTAACTTTAACCAATAGAGATTGTATTGCAAACAAAAATTAAATTATAGAATTGGACAACTTCAACAACACAAGTGACCAAGTTCCCAATGGTCGTATTAATTCTCTTTTCAAATTAGTGTGAAACTAATTTAATTATTAATTACACTTCTTTATTGGGCATAACACATTTAAATTATTGTTTTTATCATGAGACCCGGTGCTATAACATATATAATGTATTGTAATATATATTTTAGGTTTATCGGAAAACCATTAAAGATGGAGAGCACTATGCAATCAAGGCAACCGATTAATTATCGATGTATAGGTGAACATATAGATTGAAGTGATCGACACTTTGTTCATAAATCTCTAAAAAAAAGTTTGAACATAAAAATCAAAACATTAGTTTTTATGACCCTTTCAGGGTCGGAGGGAGGGTGTGATTTAGTCAGTAATGCCAATAGGGATAGCAAACTTAGTTAATTCAAATTATTAATTATGTACTACATTTCTATTATGGCCTCATTTCAGGTTCTTCATGAAAAGAAGAAGGTGGTACACTATCAACTTTTTCGTGATAGAACAACGAACCTGTGTTGTACTTTTAAGAATTAAAAGAAGTAAAACTTTTAATGCGGACAAGAAAAATCACACACATACAAGAATTTTGTTAACGGAGAAAATTGCAATCTAGCAAAAAAACCTTGGGACCTCTTATAGTTTGAACACACACTGTATTAAGCCGCTACAAACACTAGCCTACTATCAGACTTCAGACTGGAATGTAGTTGAGGTCGAATATATACCCTCTAAGCTATTAATCTGCAGTTTTTCCCTTACGTCTCTTGGACCTCTCAAGACTTTATGAACTTGATTCCCTTACTGAAATCCTTTTCAAGCCTAGGAGGATCTCCACGGTCCTTCGTAAATACTAGTGTTACCTTGCCTCCAACATGACACCTATTTGATTATTTTCAAATTATAATTAAGGTAATGAAAATCTTTGCTTCGAGGGAAATCTAAGGACAACGAGTTATCAAATCAAACCTCAACAATTAACGTTTAAACTCTTCAAAACTTATAGAGATACCCAATTGAATTCACCTCACAAGATCTATTTTATATCGGAATCTTGTGGAACTAACAAGGATGGAGACAAATAACTCCTTGTAATTTTTATAAATCTGATTCCTCAATCTATAATTATTAAATAACTTTATAATAGAAGAGAAGGACCTTAGAATAGACAAAAAAATATGATAATTAACAAAGATGCAGCAACAACGTGCAGGGATTACAAATCCTTGTTGCAAAGAGTCCTTTATTTATAATGATGAATAAGGCTAGGTTGCTTAAGGTTTTGTTTTAGGGTGAAAACAAATGTACGGTAAAATCGTACTTTCAATTAGGTTCAAGAGATCAAGCTCGAACAGGACGAGCCTAAACCAAGAAATGGCCGTTCACGTCCTGCTTCGATCACAAAGATGGAGAAGATTGGTTAGGTCTTAGGGGAAGAAGCAAAGAAGGTTGAGAAATATCGGTGTGATAAGTAGTGTGTAAAGAAGAAAGGATTATCTCTGGGATAAATCGCTAATTCTGTATATCTTAGTTTATTCTGTCTGTGTTATATTGTTATGTCTTATCTCGAATAGATAAAAAACATCTATTTATAGTTCAAAGGAGACACATTGATTTCTCATAAGTGGTGGAAGTTACAGAAGAAGTAGAGGAGTAACGATTGTGGAGATTGTAGTGGAGTCATGTCCGAAAAGCAAAGAAGACTTGTGTCACCGCTACTCTTCATTCTCTCAACTTTCTTGTAACTGTCACACTACTTGTTACCTTCTTGTTCGTGGATGTGTGCAACAACGCACGATTGTCGTAGATCGCCATACCAATAACCCAACGAGAATCCCCTTATGTGTTGTACTTGATATCTCGTAGATAGTGGAGTCGTAAACCACTATTGTTTTAATTAGGTCAACTCAAGTCAGGTCAATGACTTGCTAAGTAAGTGAGGCAAGTTGCACAACTCACTGAATTGGTAATCAGACTGATCAATGTTGAGTCTGGTAAGTTTAATAGTCAAATACTAACTTTGGAATGACATGGCATAAGTTTAATAACCAAATATTAGCTCAAAAGTGACTTGGCATAAGTCTGAAAGACGTTTGAGGCAAAAATTGTAAAGAGCTTCTTAAGAAAGAAGGCTTATCATATGAGATTAATGTTGGCATTAGGCCAGCACTGAAAAGAATGGTGTATTTGGAAGCAGCTAGCAAATCCAGCATTACCTTCTTAGCGTAAATGGTGATGTGCTAGCTCTTTTAGGCACAAAACCTTATGTGCTAGTGTTTTAGGAGCGAAGTTAATGTGCTAACTTCTAGCAAGCGCCAATTATACTAGGGATAGGAAGCTAGCGCTAAGGACGTTTGAAGTTAGCAGTTCTCAAGAAAGCCAGCTAGATCAAGGAAGCTAGTTAAGTCAATGATAGCTAGCACCAATGTGTTATCGCCAATATATCTATGGCTAAGGGCGCTTGCGCTAAGTCGGTTGGCCAAGGATGCGCTAAGCTGGGACGCTAGCTAAGGACGTTGTTAGCTGGATGCCCTTGTGCTCGAGGACGCTGCTAGTTGTGGCCGAGACGCTTGTACTCAAGGATGTTGTGGCTGGGGCGCTAGTACTCAATGACGATATGGCCAAGACGCACTTGCCATGGTCGCTTGTTTTCGGGGGCGCTTGTACTCGGGGACGCGCTAGTTGGGATGGAACGCTCCTCCAATGACGCTTCCTAGCTGGAATACGCTGCACTAAGGGCGCTTGCTGCCATAGATGTTGTGCACCATGGACGCTTGCTCGAGGACACACCATGATGAAATGTGCTTCGCCAAGGAAGCTGTCGCTGAGATGCTTATACTCAAGGATACTGCTATGATAAGATGCGCTAGCCAAGGGGAGTTAGCACTTTCAGCGCTAGGGTAAGAAATTAGTGGCAATGTGGTGCTAGGCCAAGTGGCTAGTGCTACCCTGGCACTAATGGAAGAAAAGGCTAAGGTTAGACTAGCTCAGAGGCATAATGCGTCTTTAAAGGCATTACTCCTTGTTTGTGGCGTGTCCAAGAGGAGTGACGCATAATTCATGGCTTATATTTGAGCAAAGCGCTAAAGTAGCATATTTGGGCTCAGGAGAGCAATTTGGGAAGTATTCGCTGCGAATAAAGCGTTAAGCTAGAGTTTATTTTTGGGATTAAGCATTATCTATTCCCACATTAGATAGATGTTACTTGAACATCGATGCGCATTCGAGGCAAGTTCAAGGAATTTTATTGTAGAATTTATGCGACTCGAGACTAGTTCGATATGGCATAAGTATTGTGAATATTGGGGAGGCTACAAGGCCAGTTTAGAATGTTCGTAGTTATTTCTAGAAAATTTGTATTCTTAATTCGCTTGCGGAATATATAAGTAGATATACAGTATTCTGTGTTTTTTTATAGAGCTAGGCATATACGCATAAATATGCACATATTCTTTGATATTCTTACTGCTTGACATAGGGTAATTTGATAATTCTAGTCCTTGTCAAAAACTCACCATCTACATGTTCAAGCAACTATTACTTGCGTTCCTAAGTAAGTCCATTTTTACTCACCATCTACACGAGTTACTTTGATCGAAAGTAACTAATATTTGTTTATAATAGTTTTTACTTTGGTTCCAAGTAATTTTGTTTCCATAGTTATAGCTTTATAGCAATAGAATTATTTTCGTTGATAGAAGCCGTAAGATTATTAATTAAGTACTTTCCAAATAAAGACACATCTAAAGTTTAGCTTCTACTTAGCTAGGAAAATAATTAACTTACTCGCAATCGCATGGTACTAAGAATGAAAACCATTAAGCATGCGTTAAATTTCCTGTGCATATATATATTTTTCAATTAGGATTGTGCACCATAAGTTCACGAGCTAACCAATATAATCCATGAACAATCAAACAAATCGTAGATTTAGTAACCTCCGAATTTGACATGGTTCGCGAACTGAAGATCATGGTTCGCGAACTCAAAATCCTTTGGTGCCAATATAAAACAGTCAAAATTGTACGTTCACGAACCACCAATAGTGGTCGCGAACTCAAGTACAAATTGGTGGTCAACAAAAAACACCTCAAATTGCAAAGTTTCGCAAACTGCCAAAAGTGGTTCGTGAAATCAAATGGAACTTGGAGTCAATTGAAAACACCAAGTTTTGCACATTTGATGAACTGATGATTTTAGTTAGCAAACTCAATTGCAACTTGGAGTTTTAGGAGGTTTATTTTCCAACATAGATTTATTGAACTATTAGAGTTCTTTTTTTACCTCAAATGATATATATGTATAAAAACATATTTTTGTACTATTATGTCAAAGTTAGAAATTTGGTGTGGTGGTATACTTTTGGGCCTCACATAATTGGCCTACAATTTACTAGGATATATGTATAAAACTATATTTATATAATAAAAGTCCAGGAGAGCGGGGTCTTGGGAGGTCTTATGATCCAGAAACTTATTTTTTGCATATTTGACTTTTGGTTTTCAAAAACATTTTTAAGATAATTATACCGTAATTAATTTCCTTTAATTCTGTGATTATGTTGTAAATTAATTCTTTGGTGGATTCCACCACTCTTACACCCCCCTTACATCACCACCTTATCATCTCCCCTTCCACCTCTTCACATCTTTCACTTCTTGGTAACCCCCACATTTAGTGTAATAACTTAGGTTTAATACCTTAGTTATGAGAATGCATTCCATTACTTCCTAATGTTAATGCTATCTTTATCATCCTCTCTTGTATTATCCTATAAATTTAGGCTCATTCATTTGTAATGTATACCAATATCTAGTAATGAGAAATTCTCTCTTCTTCTCTCTATATTTCTTTTGTGCAATAGTTCATCTTTTGATTTAGTTTATAACACGTTATCAGCACGCTCTTTAATGAGCTAATTTTTTTTTTTTCAAATAATCTAATAAGATCGAAATTGCCTTTTTTTTTTCAAGGGTCGTCAATTGGCCACGATGATGATCAAATTTCTATTGTGACGAATCTTACACAATAAGGTAAAATACTATATATCTTTTTTCTTGTTTTTAAGAAAAACTAAAATCAAAATCTTTTACTTTATATTCATGAGTTGACAAACTTTTGGTTTTCATAAGATGAAGATTTAGTTGAATATAGTAATATATTCACAGCTACTATTTATTTAGACAAATAATCGATTCATGCAATATACATATGTATACCATGTATTAGTTAAAATTGCACATTTGTGAATTATATCATATATATATGAGTTTTTATTTTTTTCGATGGATTATTATCATTACAAAGAGGAAAGGTTGTATCCTTGAAGGATAGCACAACTTTAACTTTTCCTCCTCAATAATAATCTCCTGGATTTATTTTATATCGCTTTAAAGTACCAATAATTGCGGATCGCATCATTACAAAGAGGAAAGGTTGTATCCTTGAAGGATAACACAACTTTAACTTTTCCTCCTCAATAATAATCTCCTGGATTTAAAAAAAAAAAAAAAAGACTGTTCCACCTGAAGTTGGAACTCAGTTTGACACAATATGGACAAAAGAAGTTCACTCGGTTAATCGGTCGGTCCCTGAAGTGACCCGTAACAAAGTGACATCATGTCTCTATCCGCGGTTCCTGAAGTAACATGACTCTGATGCCTGAAGTAACATGACTCTGATGTTAAGATAATTTTATTTTACAAATAATGTGTCCACGTGCACACTGGCAATGAATATTTCGTCAAACCCGAAGATGACGAAATTGATAATTAAATTATGTTGGTACTGTATATGTGTATGTTCTTTATTTATTTTGATTTTTGTTTATTTTAATTATTGGTCTTGAAAAAAAAAAAAAAAAGGATTCCAGAAGCAATCCATGGAATGTTATTAACTCCAGAAGTAGTCTAACATGCAAATTATAAATTTTTGTAGCAATCCAAATTATTGTGGGTTCTCGCAGTAATCCATAAATATAGACTCCAGAAGTGGTCTATGAATTTTTTTGGATATCAGGTATCCATAAAATTCTGGGTTCCCGAAGTAGCCCATAGTTACTAAATACTTTTGTTAATGGTTTTATTATTTTTCTCGTCAATCTATACTTTTGTTAATGGTTTTATTATCAAAACTCAAAATATATGTCATATTCTTTGTTACAAAAAAGCACAATTTTTACAGCATTAAACGTTTCCGACATATTGATTGATTAGTACCAATCAAGCGGAATTTCCCGCTCAAATTTTGGTAGACGTACCAATACAAGAGCATATGACTATCGTTTATAAAAAATGCTAATCAGGGTGCACACTGATAAAGTATACGCTGTCAAATTTTAATTACATATATGAGCATGGGTGATTTAAAATTATTAATTATAATATTATGATGAACAATCCGAAGAAAAAAAAAAGTTTTTCGGATGACATACTTGGATCCAAGGTCACTCACCCATAATATATTTTGCATGAATAATACTAGATGTGATGAGACTTCCCGCCGTTAGAGGGAGGAAAGCAGTCGTTATAAGAACGTCATGAATTGGTCTCATCATAATTCTTGCACCAATTCGGTATAAGGTGGAGAAGTTATTCATTCATTATGATATGCTTGAAGCATTTTATTCTTACAAGAAGAATAATTAAAACTCATTTGTTGTTGCACGTATTTTGGCATTAGTTTATGTCCCTACAGGGCATGCCATGAGTTAACAATAACTGAGTCGTGTACAACTCATCTGAATTGTTGATGAAAAAAATAAAATAAAATAATATATATTCCTTGATAGAGGAAGCCAATCACGCTGGATCAAAATAGTGTTCCTGGAGAGGCTATTGATAATGTTCTCAAGTTGACTATTTAACTACGATCTTTAATTACCGAGCCATATTTATCTCCTAAAGAGAAATTCATTCCTAAGTGGACAAGTGATGTCGATATTAAAGAATGATTTTTATACGCGTACATAATCGTAGTTATTGTCGAACATGTATTCAGAGTAGCGACAACCATACATGTATTATAGACAAGATCCTTTTTCTCAGAGAAACTGTCGTGAAGTATCGACAATATGTATGGTTGACTAATATGGGTGAAAGGCATCCATATTTGGTTGTCCTCTCACTAATAAATATTTTTGGACATAAATAAAAATTGTGAACCCGGAAGGTTACAAGTTTGATGCTTAATTAGTTTGCATGAAAGTGAGACGAGAGGAACAAGGACGCTAATTGCACAGCGCCACTCATGGCATCTAGTTTCTACAGACACTTGAGATCTGTGAAATTACATCATCTACTCTTAAATGATTTGAAAATACCCAATACTTTGGTAAGTATTGTGTACCCCGTTGATAGATGAATTTTAAGGGAAACTATTATTTGCCAGTTTTACATGTCATAATCTGACATAATTGTTTGTTATCGAAGATAACGTTCGTGTAAACTTCTAAAAGATTATCACAGGTTATACTTCCTTATTGAAAGAATTCAAGATAAAAGATCTTGGAATCATGTATCAAACTTATTAAGCATTATTTTGACATGTTTACATGGATAAGTACGTAACCTCCTAATAAAACTTGTGTAATAGCAATCTACTTTCATCTCGGTAACGGGTATGTAACACTCTCTCTGGTTCGTATTACGTACTAATTACAAGTTGTTTTTGTGCTTGATTTTATGTATAACTTTATATGTTATACTTGAAATTGTTCGGTAGTGAATTTGATTAGCACTAATATGGAGGCATTGTGTATATTGGTTTTTGTAGTACCTCTAACATTTGATCTTTGTTTTGACGGTTTATCCAAAGTCTCGTAAGTAATGAACTACAGATAATCAGTTTCCATTTGCCAAATTGTTAGACGATACAACATCCTTTTTGCAGCAACAACGATGATCATCTATTATTGTTTGAAAGGAATTTATGAAGAATAAAAGATATATCAGATCCTACAAATCAACCATTGGGAATTTGACAAAGACAATTCAACTTGAGATTTGAAATTAAGTTATGGCAACATAAAAGTCTCCATTACCAACAAAATTTTTTTTAAGCTGAAGATGGTTGCTGATTAGCTACTTGTGGTAAATCAACTGAGATATCTTCTTTCTGCTGGAGGATATATTGGACTTTACGAGTTGTATTCTTTTTCCTTAGTCAAGGTTTTTGTCCATCTGGGTTTTCCTTCTCAAGGTTTTAACGAGGCAATATATATATGTCCAACTCCTTTTCTTAATCTATCTACAGTTGTACTCTTTTTCCTTAGTCAATGTTTTTTCCTTCTGGGTTTTCCCGACAAGGTTTTGATGAGGCAACGAACTTGAAGAAATTTGCTTAAAGAGATATTCAAAGACATTATTGAAGACAAACTTATATCTTGTTTTGAACAAAGACGGTCAGTGATTCTACTTGAAGATCAACATTATGTAATCAGTCTTTCTATACTTCTTTGGGTGCACATCATCAGGGGGAGAACATCAGTATTGTGTGATGGAAATTTATGCGTGTTGTACTCTTTTTCCTTCGCTTGGTTTTGTCCCAATGGGTTTTCCTAACAGGGTTTTAATGAGGCAATATTTGACGCGTCCAACACCATGATATGATTTGTACTCTTTTTCCTTCGTCTAGGTTTTATCACTTTTGGATTTTTCTGGCAAGGTTTTAACGAGGCAATATCATAATAGAGTGGTGTCATCCAAGGGGGAGTGTTGTAAATTAATCTTTGGTGGATTCCACCACTCTTACACCCCCCTTACACCACCACCTTATCATCTCCCTTTCCACCTCTTCACATCTTTCACTTCTTGGTAACCCCCACATTTAGTGTAATAACTTAGGTTTAATACCTTAGTTATGAGAATGCATTCCATTACTTCCTAATGTTAATGGTATCTTTATCATCCTCTCTCTTGTATTAGCCTATAAATTGAGGCTCATTCCTTTGTAATATATACCAATATCTAGTAATGAGAAATTCTCTCTTATTCTCTCTATATTTCTTTTGTCCAATAGTTCATCTTTTGATTTAGTTTATAACAGATTATTTAATGTCCGTTTTCTGATTGTTATAGGTGGGCTTAATTGTGTATAATAAATTTGAATTTATTTTCATTAAATCAGATAACTTTCTTAAGCTATTAAAGGCTGGTTTTGGAAAAGAGAAATACACAAGTTTTCCATTGTTTTACTGTGAAAAACAAGAAATTAGTTTTCTGAGCAAGATTAGAAAGAGTGGAAGTGTTCGATCTCTCATTGTATGCGTGAGAGATTGACAAAGAGTTTTTTCTCGGTTGTTTTATCTTGGGGATGTTGTGACGAAGAAAGAACTGTTTGCACAAAATTCAAGGCAGAGCCACGAAATGTTTTAAAGAGAGGGACCTGGTCGTGACTCATCCGTCATTTTTTTTTTTGTGTATAAATCTTTGTTTTGCAGGTGTGAAATCAGAAATTGTTCCAACAACTTATAATTGGCTCAACTCGAGTTGTATGCAGGTTTTAGATCAATTAAAGGATATGCAACAGAGATTAGATCAGTTTGAATTAACACTTAATAGGGAGAATGTTTAACCATGATCGTATTTATGAATCTATGATTATTCACCCGTTCAACGGGAAGAGTTGTGTTTTAGTAATCCCATTATACGTAATGGTGGAAAACATGTAAACATAATAAAACTATTGAAAAAATTATATCAATTGGAAGATAAAAGAGCACCGGAAGAAATTCTCTAAAAAATTAGTAGTACCATACGTATGGAATTCAAACGACGTTTTAATAATGGAGAATATGAGGTCGATGAAGATTCTGATGAAGAGGATGATAAAATATTTGAGAATGAGGCTAGATTGAGTAATATCACGAAAGACCCAATTGAGATGGCCAATGAATATAATGATGACGTCGTTAATGTCGAGATTTTGGTTGAGACAAAAACTGACGAAGATTGGTTGAAAAGTTTGATAGAGGACCACGATACACATGAGGTAAATAAATCAATGAAGTTCTTTAAGAACAATGAGGATCTTGTAACACAAGAGATAGTGGAAGGTTTGTCTAATCCTTTGCATAACTCTATTTTAAATGATCCTCCTCTAATCGAAGTATTTTGAATGATCCTCCTCTAATCCTAAATCTAGTAATCCATACTATTAGCCTCTGTAACTTATGCCAACACCACCGCGATACCTTATATGTTACCATCACTACTACTACTGATACTACATCATGTATTGTTCATAGACATGATCTTATGATCTAATAATGGTTTTGTACCCAAAAAATAAAGACCGAAAATTATAATGAACCGCATAATCGATAATTATTTTTTTACTTTTTTACTGGATTTTCGTATTGATGCGACAAGAACAATGTATAATGAACCAAAATTGAGATGCCAAGGGAACATATAATTTTCATAGATATTTGCTATTTCAATTAGGTTTCAATTATCTCCAAATTTAATAAGTTATATATTAATGTATTGTTTTTATCTAATTGTCCGCTCTATCATATTAGGTACAAAAATGAAAACAAAAGTAACTTTCGCAATTCAATCTTCAAACCTCATTATAATTTGATTTGATAATTAATTTCCAATATGATCAATTTGGTGGCGGTGGTGCAGTTCATGTTAAGTATGTAAAATAATAAAGTGAGTTTTGTTTACGTAATTTAAAAAGAAAATCAATAGTGCTGCACTTTCTCCATTCATATCCCCTGATATCTTTCCCATTAAGTGATACATTTTAAGCCTTTAATGAGGTTAATAGAGAGCCCATTTACGTAGTATTGAACCTGTATTTCTACGACACTTAATAAGGGAAAATATTGAGGGAAATAAATAGGGAAAGGCTAGTATTTTCAAAAAGAATTCTATAAGATCAGATTTATGTGGGTGGGATAGGAATTTGGGAAAGTGGGACGAGAAATAGGTAAAACGGACTAAAACCTTTGTTTTTGTTTTGAAACGTATGATTTTCGCCCGAGAGGTAGTTGTACGCGTGATCCAAAGGAAAGGCTGAAGTCCGCTCCTATCTATCTAAAGGTGCCTTAAACACAAATAATAGACGAAAATACCCTCCTTAAGGTTAGGGTTTTAAATGAAAAGGATTATAATGTAGGTATAGAGAGAGTGAAAGGAGCTGAAGGAAACAGAAACAACCAGTTCTTCCGCCGTTCAGCCAAGATGGGTATGAAACATAACTCTCTATGTCTCCCTGCAATCTCGAATGTCTTTGAATAATCATCCTTCCTTAGTCTCATCAATCAATACTCGTCTTTGTTTATAATGGATCTTCTTATCTTTTCAACTTTCAGGTATCTCTCGAGATTCTATGCACAAGAGGCGCGCTACTGGAGGAAAGAAGAAGGCGTGGAGGAAGAAGCGAAAGTAAGCTTTCTTTACCTGTCTAAATATTCATTGTCATATTGATTCATAAATGGTTAGATTGATACAGATTTTAGTATGCGAGTTTATTGTTCTGCATAATACTCATTTATCTTTCTAGTGCTGATCTCATATCGTAGACATAAATCCGATCTTTGACTGGATGTAATCTCAAAACCTAGACGTATACATCTAAGCTATATATTTGAGATCGATTTTCTGCCTTAGTTTTCTAAAGTTTTTAGTAACTCGAGTTATAGGGTCTAATTTTTGATTGTTTTTTCATTTTTTTATTATTAGGTAAGAAGTCCTGATTCTTTGTAAATTCTTGGTTCATGATTTGTACAATCAATGATGAATTAGTGTCCTATTTCCTGATGTATATGTGATTATCATAACAAATATCAACATCTTTCAACTGAGATTGTACACTTGAACTAGTTTTCTTTGCTTGGATTACATTAATTTTTTAATTCTGTAGTTTATTTTGGAAAAAGGTTTTGGTTAACTATAATTAATTGCTAGTATTTTATTTTATAATTGCCTTATCAATCCTTTTCCTTGCAATAAACTATATAAATTGATATGGATTAACTTTGGTACAATATAATTTTATTTTCTGTGCCCAAGAGCCAGGCCCCCTCTATCATTACTGTCGCATATCCAGTAATTTTGTTTATCTTGAAAATGTTCGAGTGATTACTGGGATTTATGGTAGCAGTAGATATGTGTCATAAAATATTTTGCTTATTTTCAATTTGCATTTAATTCCAATTGTTGTACTTGACCTTGCTGTTTTTGAATGTTCAGTCTGTTCCTTATTTGATAAGAGATTTGTAGAAAATAGCTTGTGATTCACAATATCTATGTACTGTTATCATAATTGTTATTGTTGGGATGTTTTTTTGATGTTCAATTTGTTGGTTCTTCTAGGTACGAGCTTGGTCGTCAGCCTGCTAACACCAAGCTGTCGAGCAACAAGACAGTTAGGAGAGTACGTGTTAGAGGAGGAAATGTAAAGTGGAGGGCACTCCGGTTGGATACTGGAAATTACTCATGGGGAAGTGAAACCGTTACTCGTAAGACCCGTATTCTTGACGTTGTTTACAATGCATCAAACAATGAGCTTGTCAGGACACAAACATTAGTGAAGAGCGCTATTGTTCAAGTTGATGCCGCACCTTTCAAGCAATGGTACCTTCAACACTATGGTCTTGACATCGGTAGGAAGAAGAAGACTGCTGCTGCCAAGAAGGAAACCACAGAGGTAATTTACCAACACTTGCTGTCTTCTTATCTTTCTGTGAGTTGTATATCATGAAATGCAATGTTCATCTAGCTTGTAATTTTTGTTCAGTATTATTAAATCTGTATTTTGGGCTTTTGTCTTTTGTAAGGTGTATCAATTACTATGTTAAAAGACAGCTGATTTTGTTATCTTTTCTATTTAAAATTTGCAGGAGGGAGATGCTGCTGCCGCAGAGGAAGCAAAGAAGAGTAACCATGTAGTCAGGAAAATTGAGAAGCGTCAGGTGGATCATAAACTTGACCCTCATATTGAAGAGCAGTTTAGTGGAGGCAGACTATTGGCCTGCATTTCATCTCGCCCTGGACAATGTGGTAGAGCTGATGGGTAAGTTGCATTGAAGAAAACCTTAAAATACAGTTTTTTTTTGTTTTCCTAATTTCCTCATATGGGTAACTTGTAACAAGTGCACTCATCTTATGGTTTGGGAATTTATTCAGCTACATCTTGGAAGGAAAGGAGCTTGAATTTTACATGAAGAAGTTACAGAAGAAGAAGGGCAAGGGTGCTGCTGCTTAAACAACCTGACGATCATTGATTTGTGGGAGGTTTTTAGCTTTTATGATGATAGTGCTTCTTAATTATCAAGATGATTATCCTTTTTGTGTTTCTTTCTCAAGTCGTAGGATAAAGAGAAAGGATTGACATCATAGATTATCCAAAATTTTGTTATTCTGAATTAGTAGGGTTGAGAAACTTTTTTATTACTTGGTATATTTTCCAAATTTGTGCACGATTATCTTCGTTAGATATAAGACAAATCTGGTATTCTTGTTTTCTATCTACAGTATAACTTTAAAAATAATATTCGGTAATATAATAATTTTGTTAAAATAATAAAAAAATTTGGTTCGAATTCAGAGTTAAAATAATAAATTTAATAAAATTATAAAATAATGTATTTTATAAGTTTCTTTAGACATTAGGTCTCAACAGATATGTAAATATATAAAATAATAATGTTATTAGAAAAATAAAAAAATAATTTTATACATATTAAACTTTTTATAAAATATAATTTAATATTGATTTATCATTTTTTTTAAATTCATATCAACTTATATTCATCGCTTTGTTGTATTGCAACAAAAAAATATATCAATTAATAATATGATATCTTTATTTTATTGATGTTATATATAAAATTATTATTTAACCGCCAAACTAAAAATTATTTTTAAAATAATAATATATCATTAGGAATATAAAGTATAATAGGTTATAAGTGGTGGATTGGATTTCATCTTGAAAAATTAAAGGGGATAAAGAGTGGTTAGAATTATAAGATCTGTTTCAGAAGGGGATATATAAAGAGTGGTCCTGATTTGTTTTTGGATGTAGAGAAGATACAGAGAGTCAGGATTTGTTTATGGATGAGTAGATAAATATCTGTGATTCAATTCATGTTTCTCCAAGCAGTGTGTAATCGATTCATTCATGTTTATCCCGTTCTTTATCAACCGCGATATTTCTGGGCCGTAAAAACCTCAAACCTCAATTATTTCACATTAGTTCATTTCTTTCTCAACCAATGAAGAAATTAAGTTTGTTGCATATTGGAACGAAACCGCCCAAATCCCACCACCATCCGTCTTCTCTTCCATTCTTTGAATTAAAATTTACTACATTTCAATCGATTAGTTTCTATTCGTTTCATATCTTTCACCTCACTTTTTTGTATTCCAAATACTGTTTTTTTGCCGACTGTGAGCATTGTGTCGATCAAGTAAAACCATTTGGTAGTCAATTCTTTCTTACTCTTAGCTATGATTTCAATCTAGGGTTACCATTTGGTAGTCAATTCTTTCTTATTCTTAGCTATGATTTCAATATAGGGTTACTATTTTCATTTGTACTCTTTGAGAAAAATAGGGTATTGATTTCTTTCAACTGATATAATTTTGTACAGACCCAAAACTAATTTTAATTGTTTTTTTTTGCAGAAAATAATATGCAAAATTGATTTCATTCCTGGTGTATGTCTCAACTTAATTCATGATGGTTGTTTGTTGTCTTTTTTAATCTTAAATTTCTATTTTTCATTATTGAATCTTAATAATTCACAGGAAAATTCCCTTCTCTTATTTTTTGGGATTGGATTGTTTCCTAAAAAAATTGATTTACTGATATGTTGATCGCAGAAGATGGATATCAAATTCAATATGGAAGTAACAAAAAAACTAACTTTTTGATGGAAAGTTGATGTAAGTTTTCTATTTCCATATTTATGTTACTATTAAACTAATTTTGAGATCATGATACCTTGGATAATGATTTCATGGTTTTATAAGTTACTGGAGTTAAACTATCTTTTATGTGTTCCTTTTAGATTCCATGACATGTTATTCTACCAAGTTTCTCTGTATTTCTTTTAGATTTGAGGGTTTTCGTTAAATTTGTATCATCTTGTTCAGTCACTGACTGATGTTTTCTGATCAAATATAACTTTGATTATGATTTTTACATCCAAGCTGGGTTTTGAGCAAATATTTGTGTTTGTATAACTCTTGATTCTGCACCTTATATAAGGAACTCATAGTTGGTTTAGACTGATATTTTTAAAGTATTGGTATTGGAAGATTTGTAGTGAAGTTTGGGACCGAGAACCTGATCCTGGGAGATACTTTGTTTGATCCTTTGAAACTGCTGAATGGTGAGCCTTTCAGGATTATATGACCTCAACTCTTGATTTTTTTTATTCAGTCCTTGATCTGTGTTTGCCTTGAAACAGTAGGCAAACAAATTCCTAATTATCTATGAGGTTTTGATTTTATTTTTCCTGTGTCTAACATAATTTTTCAAATACTAAACATTTTATTTTTTAATTACAAATGAGGCAGATTTGTGCAGAGCTTGGTGTTATTGCCAAAGCAGACGGGTATAATACTTCATGTTCCTTAAATAATTTGTTTCCTTGGATTCTTTTGTAATACATATATATATATATACACACACATAACATTCTGTAAGATTTTGATGTCTTAAACGTCTTTCTAATGTAGGATATTTTTGTATATGGTCTTGGAATTGAACCAATAATAGTTTATCTGCGGTTCCATCTTTCAGGTCTTTCGTTTTCAAAATGGGAAACACTAAGGTTATAGCTGCAGCGTATGGTCCTAGAGAGGTAAAGATCAAACATCTTATTTTCAGAGTTAGTATCTTCGCAATCTCAGTCATTTAAAAAAAGTTAAACTTATTAACAGTAAAAATAAGGCCATATTAGGGCCATATAAAAACTAATATAAATTTGAGTAGTCAAATGAACTAGACTCTCAATAATTCATCTAATTTACCTATATTTGACTCTTTTGACAACACATGTTCACAAGTGGGGAGGTGAAATAGTTAAAATTGTATATATTTGAGCTCTATGCGTGGACTTTAATTTTACTTATATGTTGTAATAATATTATCTCCTAGCTTTAACCCTTAGAAATTCACAAATGGTTTATGTTCCAACTGGTTCAGCAGAAAATCTGCATGAAAAAGCTTAATGAGTAGTACAACTAGCAGGTTACTTTAAAAGAGATAATATATCACTGAATCTTGAACCAATAATTTATACTTAATAGAAGTTTCATTTTTCTTAGGTCGAAAAATAGGAGCCAACAAATGAATGACCAGGTTCTGATATGTATTATAATCTCAATCTCTTTAGTGCTTTAAATTTTATTTTTATTTTGGCTGTCCTTTGATTTTCGATCGTCATTTTTTTCATGTTGTATTCTAAAATTTTATATAGGTTAGGTGCGAGTATAGCATGGCTAACTTTAGTACTGGAGATCGAATGAGAAAACCAAAGGGTGACAGGTAGTCGTTTTCGTTGCTAACCCCTTAAAGGTTATTGAATCTCTTAGCATGACTTTTAACCAACAACTTCTAAGTCCTTTTTGACTTTACAAGAACAATTGTATAAGAATCTTGGTTAGCTCTACCAAGAATGCCATTTGATTCTTTGTTTGTCACATGTTTCTTTTATATCCTCGAAAAGAGTACAAGAATGTCCAGATGGTTTTAACCAAGATTGGATCACAAGTCATAAACATAGATACATTTTCTATTTGGAAATCTGCTTGGTGCATGTATAGAAAGTCCATCTTTTTGAGAGTATAGCAACTAATGTACTTGATGAAGTTCATCATTGAGATGTTAGATATATCCAAAATTCATATCAATACCCTGTGACCTTACAATTACAGATACATATTAACAATGTTCAAACAATTTTTCTTTTTGATCATGTACCTTGGTTTTTTTTAAATCATGCTTAACTTGGTTTGATCACTCATGTTCTTGCTTGATATGTTATTTGTGCGTGGTTACTGGAAATCTAAAGATGAATCTACAGCGATGGATGGTCTAGGAGGAGGTGTAGATACTCATCCATACGATTCCTTCACAATCAATTTTATATAATTTAAATTATGTTGCACCGTCTCTGCATTTGTTCAGATCTCTTACTAGATGATTATTTATTACCCTGCAATAAAATCTGATGGGGGATTGAAACACTATATTAGGCGAAATTGTTACCCAATTCTTTGTTTATTATACTTTTTGAGTTCGTATGGTATTTGTATCCGGAGACCCTTTTGAGGTGTTTCTTAACCACCTTGACCCATTTATGTTACCTGAGTTTTTTTAAACTTAAATGCAATGTAAATAGAACCTTTAAACTATTTGAATTGTAGAAGGCATGAAGCCATCTATTGTTAGTCAATTGTTATATGTATGTTTTTATGACGAGAATTCTTGCTAAATTATGAATGATTGTGTTATCACTTGCAACTTCTTTATAAATATACAAATTATGATCTTTTGGAGTGAGGGAACCGTTTGTTTTAATCATGGAACCGTAAATGTCAATACTTATTAATTTGTATACATATTATATAGAATAATGTAGGCTGCCGTTAAAAAAAAAACTCTCATAAAGTTGTCCCTAATGTAAATAAAGGGATCACTAAAATGTAGGCTCACATTTTGAAATGCTTAGTTTCTGATTGGATGCTCGATTCTCAACTCCATATTATCATACTTTCAGAGCCCAAGTATTTCAGCCTCGACTTAAGTGGCTGATCATTTCCTGCGTGGTGTTTCATCTTCTACTTCGAACTCAACAAAAGTTGTTCTATCTGGGAATGAATTACCGAATTTCGGATCAAATGCACGAGGATGGAATGTAATGGATAAGTTCAAGCCAAGGTTTTATTATGGTGGGGATTTGAAAAATGGAAATGGAAACACTGATGGGTGAACATAATATATAGGGGTCCTATGACAAATAGGTCAAAAAACCAAGGGGTGTCATCCATTTCACGCGTGACATCATTATTAGTGCAAACAATTATAACTGAGAAGATTTCTCTTTTAACTACGCCGATGCCAAGTACTTTGTTATCAAATGTTGTAGTGAAGATGATGTGCATAAGGTATAAAATATAACGTTTGGTCAAGCACTCGAAATGGAAACAATAGGCTGGAGAAAGCCTATGAAGATGCACATAAACTATCAGCTGGAAAGCCAAGTGGATGCCCAATATTCCAATTTTCTTTGTGAGTTTTCTGTTATAGACTTATAGTGTTATCCATATGGGATATTCCGTTTACCATTAAAAATTTTCTGTTATAGTGTTTCTTTCTATTTCTACATTTGGCGAACAAACAAACCACGCATTTTCACATTTTATGTTTTACTTCGTAGTTGTATTTCAAGTAGTGCATGAGGAAAGGATGCCCGGTTTGAGAATGCTGCAATGATATTTTTTTTTCGATATTTTAAAACCAATTTATTCTATAATATAGAGGGAAGAATTGGAAAATAAATTGCTCTGACTATTTCTAATAGCCTGTTTGGATGTCAATTCAGAAGTTGTTTTTTGACTTCTGGAAGCAGAAAAGTCAGAAGTTAGTTTGGGTACACAGTTTTAGAATGACTTCCAGAAGCAAAAAAAGATAACTTTTTGTAAAGCAAAAACATTTTGCTTCTGACTTCTGCTTCTGGTATCCAAACAGGCTATAAGCCTATTGCTTGTAACCAGAAAGTGCTTGATTGAGCATGCAAATGGTGTTATCCTACTGCTGCACTATCGGGCAGTGGGAATCTTGATAGTGTTGATACGTTTCGTAAGTGCACAAATTAATACTTTAATGAGTGCACTACCTTTTATCACCAGGAATAAATAATGATGAAGAAGAAATATAACAATAAATGGGGTATCTAAGTTGACTATATGGAGAGTTTTAACGGGATATGTAAATCCAATACTCAACAAATCGAATATTACTAAATAAATTTATACTGTTATCTTTCGCATATATTGAGAAGTGTGTGGGATTTAATTTCCACATAACAAAAAAACAACAACGTGGGATTCAACTAGATACTTTTAATTGCTTTTAAGATGTTCGAGTGATTGAAGGGTGAAAAGTTTACGACTAAGGCCAATAAGATACCAGAGGATGACATGCAATTTGTTAATTCGTTTGTTAGATTATGTACGTTGTTGGATACTTAATTTTAGAAATAAATTAAATTAATTCAACAATACCAAATTATTTGTTGCAGAAGGACTCGATATATATTATTTTTGTAACTAAAAATACACAGGTGGAATGACTTAACAAAATTAAGGATATAGGAGGTTCGAGATTTATATTTGGACAAATGCCATTTCCCGTACCGTTACGGGATAGGTTAAGCCATAGTTTAACTATAAAATAAATGTATTAGATTATCGATAATATAATATCTTTTTAAAATAATAACTTTCTTTGGTCTCAAGTATATTATTTAATAGAAGTTATATTATACATTGCGATGCATAGATAACTGGAAACACGGTGGAACAATTCCCTTCTTATTCCTTCCCTTTCCTTTATAGTATTGTGAAGAATCATGCCTCCCTTACATTCCCTTCTTAGTCCTTCCTTTTCCTTTATAGTATTGTGAAGCCTCATGCCTCCCTTTTCCATGCTTACTTGCTTAGTATGGGGCGGTTGCAGGGATCAACAATTACTGCGCACTGCACCATATTAGGGTGTGTTGCAAAAATCAGTTAACATCAAATGTTGGATTTTGTTTGTTTATACAGTTGACAATACATCTCTCAGGCGTTGTTAACTCATTCTTTATTTTTTTGCTAGGAACAAAAGGATTTTATTGCTGTAGAAAAAAGTTTGGTTTAGGAAGGAAGGATAAGTATCCATGCTTCTACAATGCTTAGAACCACATCAACTTTTGATTGATATGAAAAGTCTCTACTAACATACTTGAAACAAGAAAAAACAAAAAAATATTTTGCAGTGCAATGCAATCATCTAAAACAACCCTACTAGACCAACCTATTGATAATATAGTATTATCCAAATAAGAGAAAACATTCTTGGCATCACCATGGAAGAAAACACCATTTTGCCTTTTGTTAATGGCCCAGTTGACAGCCTCCAAAAAAGTTAGGCTCTCTGCTCCTCAAGACTTTTCCCTGTGCTGTAGACGGTCTTACAACACTTGTATACACCTGCTAAATCTGTCATATAAAGACCAATACCCATTTGGTTAGAGTCTTTATCATAAGAAGCATCACAATACATTTTAACACAACCTGGAGGAAGTTCCTCAGAACTAGAAATGTTATGATGACTTGATTGTGTAGCTGTGAGTTGTGAGGGGTTGACAAACTCAGATTCAGTAGATAATTCATGATTAGTATCATATGCCCTTTTAGTAGCAAATCTGGAAGTTGTTGTTAGGTTAAGACTTTTATCTTGAAAAATCTTAAAGCATTTGTCTTTCGAGATACACCAGGCTGCAGAGAGAATAACACCAGTAATGTCTATATGATTAGTATCTAACAACAATTTTAAAATCCAATCCTGAATAATAATATTGGAATCCGAATCAATCAACATAATTAAGGTTAGGAATAGATGGCTACACATTCCTAGCAAATTGAGAATGAAAGAGAAGATGTTCTACAATTTATGGAGCAGAGCCATCACACATAGAACAAGCTTGATCTTGACTAGAAATGTAACTTGAAAGTTTGACTTTGGTGGGAACGATATTTCCAAAGCACTTCCACAAAAAAGTTTAAATTTCGGTAAAACCTATCAATTCCAAGTAGCCTTGTAGACATGGCTATTAGGCTGGTTACTATAAAGTCTGCCAAAAATGACTCTATAGGCAGATTTAACAGAAAATTTCCCAGTTTTAGTGTGTGGCCAAATTAGTTTGTGAACTCCAGAAATATGAATTGTGATATCAACGATCTTTTGGCTGTTGCCTAGGGTAAAAAAAGGCTTCACAAGATCAATATTCCAATGCCTTGTATCTCTTTTATTAAAATCAACAACTAGCATATTAGGGTTGGGATATGACAAACATAAAGGATTGGTAGCATTAAGGACCAATTATCTTCAAAAGCAAGGATGTTCTGACCATTTTTAACTTCCCAAAGGAGTTGTTTTTAATGATTTCAAGACCATGAGTTAAACTTTTCCAGACCCAGGATGTATCCTTTACTTTAGGATGATTGAATGGGTGACAATTCTTGAAATATTTTTATTTAAGAATTTTCACCCATAGGTCGTTAGTTGCATGGAAGAGCCTCCATGCAACCTTGGACAATAATGCAATATGGAACTGTTTTAAAATTTTAAAACCCAAACCTCCTTGGGCCTTATGAGAACATATTTGCTTCTACTATTTCAAATAAATGACTCCTTGAGATTTCTTACCCCAACAAATTTCTCTCTGGCATTGTTCCATTTTCTGAAACACATTGTTTGTAGTAAGGAATGTGTTAATATGGTAGATGGGGGAAGAATTAAGAATACGTTGCACTAAAACAGACCTATCCGCTTGAGTAAGTTGTTTACCCTTCCATTTAGCCACCTTTTTGTCAAAGTGATCAATAAGGTGGTTAAATGACTCATTCCTAGATCTACTGATGAATAGAAGAATACCAAGGTATTTCTCTTGAAGATCAATTTTTTTTTAGCGTCTAAAGTCCTTATAAGAGAAACACACACGTCATGATTGACACTTTTACTGAAGAAATAACCATACTTTTCGAAGTTAATGAGTTGTCCACAACAAGAGCCGAAATCTTTAATTACAAACATAAGGTTATTAGCTTCATCATGAGAGGCTTTATAATTAAGGGGTAACTTATTTAGTATACACACCGGGTTTGGTTAAACCCGAAAAAGGTTTGAGGCTTCACAACACTGCTCTAGCTGCTATCCTACGGTTGGTAATGATCTGTGATGAATGAATAATAGACGAGTATACTAATCCAATGATTGTCTAGTAAAGAAGAAGAATTCCTCGATCATATCTCTCTCTATTGCTTATAACTTTACGTTTAATTGCTTTCTTATTTAGTTTGTTTGAAATCTAAAACAAACCCCCTTTGTGACACTTTAAACAACTGAAATACCTTGCTCCTCGTGGGGACGAATTTGAATTCCATTATATTATTCCTTAATTGAGTGGAAATAAGATCACTAATTTGATTACACCTCCGACACACATCAAATTTTGGCGCCGCTGCCGGGGAGCAGTCGGTTTTAGTTTTTATTTATTTTTCGTTTATTTTTGTTTATTTTTCTAGTTTTTAACTTTGTTTTCTAGATTTTTTGTTTCAGGTACTTATCTCTGGCACCTAAACGTTTGGGTTACCAAAGGTGCGGAATTCAAACTCGTAAGGGGATAGTGCTACATGAACCTCAATTTTTTCTACAAGACCCACATTTAGCAAAGATAGGTAGTCCTCAACCTCCTGAGAAGAAGTTACGAGAGTTGACCTTTCCATGTTTAGATTCGCAACCACTGTGTATGAACATAGCTGCGCCACTGGAACTGAAGTCGAATCTTATTCACCATTTTTCAAAGTTCAAGGGACTTCCAGGCGAAGATCCGAACCGTCATCTTCAAGTATTTCAGCATAAGATGACATGTCTTAGGCATGGAACCGAAAACAGTGATAAGGCTATGCTGCAAGCTTTCCCATTTTCTTTAATAGATCTAGCAGAAGAGTTGTTGTACTACCTTCCTCCAGGGAGTGTTTCAACATGGACTGAAATGAAAAAACTATTTCTGGAGAAGTATTTTCCTGCTTCTAAGGCGTCCGCTGTTCGTAAAGAGATTAGTAGCATCTAACATATTACTGGGGAATCTCTTTATGAATACTGGGAGAGGTACAAAAGATTATTGGCAAGTTTCCCTCACCATAACATATCTTCAACACTCATCATTCAACACTTTTATACAAGAAACGACTCAAATGTCAAAGGAGTGAGCGAGATAGAAGAGTCTTCAAATACAGAGCATCGGTTGAGTACCATTGAAAAGGCAATTCATCGTATAGCTTCTGTAGTTGCTCCACCATACGAAGAGGAGGACGAGGTTAATTCCTTATTCCCTAATCCAAGGCCAGGGTATGATCCCTATTTTAATACTTACAATCAAGTTTGGAAGGATCATCCAAATTTCAGTTATGCAAACAAGCAAGCTGCAGCTCCTAATTCGTATGTAAGACAAGGTGGCTTTCAACAATCACAATTTTAGCCACAACCACAACCGCAACCGCAACCTCAAGTTCCTAAGGAGGACACATCCTAGAAGATGATTACTATGATGTAAAGTCTCTCATCTATGTTCCAACAAAGTCAGTAGAAGAACAAATCAGCTATCAAAGACTTGCAAATTCAAGTGGGGAAATTGGCAACTGATGTGAATCTACTCAAGCACAAGCATCAACAAATATGCCATCACAACCTTTTGTGAATCCGAGAGAACATGTTAGTGCAGTGACTTTAAGAAGTGGAAGGCAAGTTTAAGAACCACAACAACAAGAGAAGGTTAGTGGTAACTTAGAAAAGGAAGTAGAGGAAGAAAAAATGCCAAAAGAAAAGCCAATCTCAACCGACCAACCTAAGGACACAATTCCTACCTTTACCATACCACCTCCTTTTCCTAGTCGTTTTGCCAAATCCAAGAAAGAGGCTCAAGATAAGAAGATCATGGATATCTTCAAGAAGGTGCAAATCAATATCCTATTTATTGAATTTCATCAAAACTCTGCTTAGATATGCCATGTTTTTGAAGGATTTGTGTACAAACAAGGATAGTTTGATTCCTAATGAAGTCACTAAGATGGGCGAGAATGCTACGGCTATGTTGTTAAAGAAGATGCCTGCAAAGGGTAGGATCCCGGAGGCTTTACGGTGCCAATTAATATTGGTACTAAGAGATTTGAGCGTGCTTTACTTGATTTGGGAGCATCCATAAGTGTTATGTCAGCCGATATTATGATTCTTTGAATCTTGGACCTTTAAAAGAGACATGGATTACCATTCAATTAGCAAAGAAGTCCAATATATATCCTCAGGGACTTGTGGAGGACGTGTTAGTTCAAGTGAATAAGTTAATTTTTCCGGTTGATTTCTATATTGTGGAAATGCAAAATAGAGAAAATAGTTCATCTACTTCGTTATTAATTGGGAGACCGTTTATGAAAACTGTAAAAACGAAGATTGATGTTGATAGTGGTACACTCACTTGAAGTTGTGTTGCATAATAGCGTTGAAATGGACGTTTATGGGCATCCGAACTTGGACGTTAACTTATCCAAAGATCTAGTGGATATGTGTGGTGCTCTAACGGCACTACAGGAAGCTCAAACGGGTAATATCTCATATATCTCTTTACCTGTAACTAATGAAGTTCCTTTACCTTCCGTTGTGCAGGCACCTAAATTAGAATTGAAGCTTCTTCCCGATTACTTAAAGTATGCTTACTTGGGTGATAGAGAAGAAATTCCAGTAATTATTGCAAAGAATCTCACAACAGTACATGAAGAACGCTTGATTAGGGTTATAAAAAAGCACAAAGCGTCCATTGGTTGGACGATTGCTAATATCAAAGGTATTAGTCCATCCATGTGAATGCATAGAATCCTAATGGAAGATGATGCCAAGCTAGTACGTGATGCTCATCGTAGGCTTAACCCCCCCAATGATGGAGGTCGTAAAGAAAAACATCCTCAAATTGCTAAGTGTGGGGGTGATTTACCCAATTTCTGACAGTAAATGGGTTATTCCGGTACATGTGTTATCTAAGAAATCTGGTGTTACCGTTGTCAGAAATCAAGATGACGAACTTGTTCCAACATGAGTTCAAAGAGGATGGAGAGTATGCATAGACTACAAAAAGCTTAATTAATCTACCCGGAAGGATCACTTTCCTTTGTATTTCATTGATCATACGTTAGAGAGGTTATCGGGATATTCATATTATTGCTTTCTAGACGGCTATTCGGGTTACAGTCAGATTATGATCGCACCATAGGATCAGGAGAAGACTACTTTTACTTGTCCCTTTGGTAGTTTTGCATATAGACGTATGTCGTTCGGTCTCTGCAATGGGCCTTCCACTTTTGAGAGATGTATGATGAATATATTCTCTGACTATGTAGAACGCATCATTGAGGTATTTGTGGATGATTATAGTGTTTATGGCGATTCATTTGATATTTTCTTAGAAAATCTTAAACTTGTTCTCAAAAGATGCATAAATACTAACCTTGTTCTTAATTGGGAGAAATGTCATTTTATGGTAAACCATGGTATAGTGCTCGGTCACATTGTGTCCTCTCGAGGTCTTGAAGTAGACAAAACAAAGATAAACTTAATAAGAAACTTATAATACCCCATTTCAGTGAGGAAGATTCTCACGTTTGTTGGTCATGCAGGTTTTCATAGACGGTTTATCAAAGTTTTCTCCAAAATCTCAATGCCAATATACAAATTGTTGCAAAAAGAGGCTACGTTCAACTTCAACCAGGACTGCAAGGATTCCTTTGACAGATTAAAGGAATTGTTGACAAATGCACCAATTATCAAGTTACCCAATTGGAGTTTACCGTTGGAGTTGATGTATGATGCGAGTGACTATGCAGTTGGAGTCGTTTTGGGTCAAAGGGTAGAAAAATTATCCCACGTGATTTACTATGCATCTAAGACCCTAAACGACGCACAAATCAACTATTCAACTACGGAGAAAAAGTTGTTGGCTATAGTTTTTGCACTCGAAAAATTCAGATCTTATTTGGTGGGTACCAAGGTTGTTGTTTATTCTGATCATGTAACACTTAGGTACCTACTCAAGAAGAAAGAAGCTAAGCCAAGGCTAATATGGTGGATTCTGTTGTTGCAAGAATTTTATATTGAAATTAGAGACAAGAAAGGTGTTGAGAATACATTTGCTGATCATCTTAGTAGACTTGTTGTTTCTGAAGAGGACCTTCCCTTACTGGATCGTTTTTCGGATGAAAAACTATTATCAACCGATACTTTAACACCTTGGTACGCTGATATTGTGAACTACTTAGTTACAAGACAAGTACCTAGTACGATGTCCAGTTTTCAAAAGTTAAAGCTTAAGAAGATAGCCAAGTACCATGTGTGGGATGAACCCTACTTGTGGAAATACAGTTCTGATCAGCTTATCCGCAGGTCCGTACTTGACTCAGAATTTCAATTCATTCTTATTTTCTGTCATTCTTATGCATGTGGTGGACGTTTTGGAGTAAACATACCGCTCTCAGAGTTCTTGAGAGTGGCTTTTATTGGCCCACCCTATTTAAGGATGCGTATGCTTTTTTCAAATCTTGTGATAGATGTCAACGAACGGGCAATCTAGGTACTCGAAATCAAATGCCACTCACACCGATTCTTGCTATAGAAATATTCGATGTGTGGGAAATTGATTTTATGGGCCCTTTTGTTAATTCGTATGGAAAATTTTATGTACTTCTTACTCTGAATTATGTTTTGAAATGGGTGGAAGCTAAAGCCACCCCTAGTAATGATTCTCAAGTTGTTTGTGAGTTTGTGAAGGAAAATGTTTTCACTAGACATGGCACACACGTGTGATTATTAGTGATGGAGGATTGCACTTTCAAAAATCCTTCCATGCTCTTCTCAAGAAGTATAACGTTACACACAAGATTGGTACGCCTTACCACCCAGAAACTAGTAGGCAAGCTGAAAATTTAAATCGTGAGATTAAGTCCATTCTAGATAAAACCGTCAATACTACACGGAAAGATTGGATCTTGAGGCTCAACGATGCATTATGGGCGTATAGAACGACCTACAAGACACAGATTGGTATATATCCATATCGGTTGGTTTATGGCAAAACTTGTCATCTCCCGGTTGAACTTGAACATAAAGATTTATGGCGGTAAAGATGTGCAACATGGAGTATAATAAAGTGGAGTAACACAAAAAGTTACAACTTAACAAGCTAGAGGAGATACGTAGTGATGCTTACGAGAGTTCCCATATATACAAGGAGAAGACTAAGCTTTTCCATGACATGATGATTTCTCGAAATAATTTTGTTGTGGGGCAAAAAGTTCTTCTATTTAATTTTCGTCTTAAACTATTTCCCAGTAAGTTGAGGTCCCGATGGAGTGGACCATTTGTTATTACTAATGTTTTTCCTTATGGTGCAGATGAAGTTACTAGTCTCACGACGGGAATAATTTTTTAAAGTAAACGGCCATAGGTTGAAACCATATTATGAAAACTTCCCAACGGAGAATGTGGATGTAATTGAACTTCAGGATTTGCTCCCTCTGGAGGAGTAATACAGGCGAGTAGAGAGCCGGGATGACGACTTTAAACCAAGCGCTGCATGGGAGGCAACCATTGGTTTTGTATTTTTATCTTTATCTTTTGAGTTTTATTAATTTTCATATCATATTAGGATTTCCCATCTTGATTTTACATTGGAAGAGTCAATTTACATTGAGGAAAATGTAAAGTTTAAGTGTTGGGGAGTGGTTAAGCATTTAGATTTTTATTATTCACATTTGTAGGTATAATTTTTAAACTACATATCTGCATGAAAACCTCCAACTTTTAGAGAATTTAGAGTCACTTTGTATACTTCTAGCTAAGTTTGCATACATATTTCTTACCGAAATAACTGAACTTAGAAGTATTAGAGAACTATATTCGGAGTGCTTAGTTGTTGAGAGGCTAGAGCTGACAAAAAGGGAATTCAACTACCAGTAGAGAATACAATATTAGAGAAGATGATCATTTAATACCCATGAGTGAGGCACCAAACCTTCAATTTTCCGTTTAAAGTGTTTCATTTGCGTAAATTCCGGGTAGAATGATGAGCTATCCAACCTCGCACCAATTTCAGCACTACTTTTTGATATCTTGAGTGTTATTTCTATCAATCATGATGGCGTCATCAGAATTGCTAACTCTATCTTGTAGTCTTTTTTGCAGTTGACACAATTCTCTCGACAACAACAGGTCCATAGAAATACCATTATCATCAACAAATTCGAAGGAAAGTTGAATACAATCAAAGTTTATAAGCAACAGTAAAAGAAAGATCAAATTTCAGATTCAAGTAAAGCAATAAGATAATGAGCAGAATTCTAAATCATGTTGAAGACTTATGTACAAGAGCGAAAGAAATCAAAAGATGAGAGTTAGTAAAGTTCATGATATCGAGACAATACAAGTTGTGAAGAATCAAGTGGTTAAATCCTTCTTCCATGTCCACATTAGTTTTATTTGTTAGTTTGTATTTCAATTTTAGCATATAAAATGTAAAAAAAAAAAACGGATATTTTTTGTTGAAAAAAGTAAAAAAAAATAAAAAGAAAAGAGAAAAAAAAAGTGTTATATCATTGCTTTAGTATATTTCTTTTTGTATTCATTCATTAAGGCCGTGGGGAAGAAGAAATCTATAAAGAATTTTCAAGCAACAAGAATTTGAGGAAAAAAGTTACAATTGTCAAGGTTATACGAAGTTCAAGAGTTCATCATCAACAGTGGAAGACCGAAGACGTTTCTATTGGATGTTGTGAGAGTGGTGTTGATTATAGACCGTGTGAGAAGGTAAGTAAGCATTCCCATCATTGCATATTGGTTGATTTCCTTTCTTAGAAGTCACTAGAAAAAAAAAGGGTTCTTTTTTCGTCCCACATTATGGGATAACATCTTCATATAATTTGGAAGGTTACTTTTGCTTCCCACCATTCAACATGTGCAAAATTTCTATCTTCATTCCTGCCTGCATACATGAGAACCATAAAGTGCATCTTTTGAGTGTCAATTTCATAAAATCCTATTGGTGAGGTAGAATGCTTATTCGGTCACTCTTGAACTTGGATTCTTTCATATGGTGGTTTTCTCCTAACTCAAGAGTTAAGGATGAGAATAATGTTCTTAAGTATTTCTAACTTCTTATTATTAGTGTGCAGAAACTTTATGTCCTTATAGCTCTTTGGATGCTTGTGACTTTGAAGTCGGAGTAGGTTTTGTAGGTGTACCTCTTGTAAACCCTCACGAGAATATAAATCGTCCACTAGGGACACCTAGGGGTTTAAAGGCTTGTTGCACATGCTAAGTGCAACCGTGTCCTCGACGAAAATGAATTGCTGTTTTAGTTTAGATAGTAGTTTGCTCGAGGACTAACAAAAGAAAAGTGTGGGGGAATTCGATAAGTGCATAATTTACATGATTTAATGTCAAATCCATGCTAATATTTGTTATAGTTCTTGCATATTGCTTGTTATTACGTTTATTTTTTTTTATTTGTTTCTATTAGGTGAATCATCCCAATAAGAGTGAAAATGGCTACAAAAGAGTTAAGAAGCAAAGTACTCCAAGTTCAACTCATCCAAATTCAAGATTTTATGATACCATCTTGAAGATAATTGAATTACGAAGAGAAGGCAAAAATAATAAGGTCATTCCGACATCAGACGAAGAAGTTATGAGCAAAGCAAGATAATATGGAAGACTTTGTTCACATACCAAAGAGGTTTGCAAACCATACCCATCTGGATTCGGAAATAAAAAGGGTTTGCAAATCATACGCTACTGGAATCGTAATTTAAAAGGGTGCCAGTTGAATAGTGTTATAGGCACTATCACATCTGTTAAGAGGATGTCAACTAAAAAGTGTTAACCACACCGTCCAATTCATTATGGGCACCCATCATCTTGTTTGGGTTTATGGTGACGCTGTTGGGCCTGGTTCAATAGAAGTAACTGCTAGCTTGAAGTTGTGATCAGGTGAGAGTTGCTGATCAATAGTGGTTGTTGATTTTAAGGAATATACAGTCGAAGTCGTGGTTAATTGATAGGATTTCGGAATACCCTATATAAATAACCGCAATCGCAAGGTGTCTACAATGTAGACAACGGCAAGTATGGGTCGAACCCACAGGGAACGGGGACAATACTGCAATTAATATCTCAGTTAACTAATCAGAAACGATATTTTGGGATTTTTAGATTTATGAATAAAATACAAAAACAAACTAAACTAATAAAATAAATCAAATGGGAGAAACAATAACCAGGGTTTTAAATATCCACCACTATTTCTATTTAATTACTGAAGTGAAACATAACTCATGAATATCCATCTATTGTTCATTCTATCGACATCACCTACTATATGTATTAGAGTCGTAAATATCACTGGGACACCCTAAGCATGACGCATCAAAAGCTCTAAGTCTCATGCATACACCATATTATAGGTTCACAAATAATATCTGGCTATTCTAAGCATACCCCATCTAAGGATTTAACCCAAGCATAAAATATCAAATAAGTAGACAAACATATTTGTTATCCTATTAATTCTGCGCATAGGTTACTGTATTGTACAAAACCGGTGAAGCAACAACTAATTTTTTTATTAAATCAATAAATCAAAATCATGAAATTAATCTATTCAAATCATAATAGTCTGTATCAAATAATTCAATTTAATTGATCTAAAACTTGAAGTGGTTTCAACATTAAACCCTAGCTATAAATCAATTAGCAAGACATGGAGATGGATTTCTTAAAACCCATAAAAATAATAACAAATCAAAGAGGAAAGATTAAACCCTTGTTAAGGTCTCTTCCGTCTTGTTTTCAGCACCAAACGAGTAAACGTGAGAAGAAGATTCTTCTTTGTTCCCTGCGCTCAAACCCAACAGTTCCTTCCTCTTCTCTGCCCTTTTGCGGCGCTCAAAACCCGAGACTCCCCTGACAGAACTTTTCTTCGCAGAGAAAAGAAAATCCTCTCTCACTGACCTAGCTTTTCTTCTTTTATACTCAATCATGTGGACCCAACATCACATGGGCTCTACACTTTTTTTTCTTATCGTTTTAACCAACACCCAAACTTCTTTCTTTTCTTTTCTTTTCTTTCTTTTGTCACCTCCTGCTAGCCACGTCTACACCTTCTAACCCCACCAAAATTCAACTACACCATGTCACCTCTTACTTCTGAAGCATTCTTTGTCAGACAACATTCAACTTCTTTCCTTCTCAATTCCTGACGCTCACATAATCACCTACCCATTTTCCACCTACGCCTCCCTATCTGTCAGTCTATATCTTCTTTTGTATCCAAAAAGAAATCTAACCTACTCTCCCCTCTACTTCTATTTTACTTTCTTTTCTATCTGACAACGGTCAGTCTCTTGTCCCTCTCTCTCTGTACGTGAAGTCCAGCCATTTCACCGAGCCACATCTCACTCCAAAATCAAACAACAAAGGCCATGTCCAGTTCTTTATAATTATTTTCAATCATTCTGTTAGCCAACTATCCACGATCTCACTTTCATTTTTTCTTACTTTCTATTAATTGTTCCCTGTCATCTTGTAGCACTTTTAGCCATGTTTAATTCATAGTTTTGGATTTTATGTGAACCACCTATTAAAGCTATAAAATACATTATTAACATAAATTGAAGTGCTAGCAAATATAGATTAAGTGGTAAAAATGTATGAATTAAGTGTTTATCATTAATGGCAGAGAAGGTGAAAGTGACGTTGTTGAGTATGTGATTCTCGGTGATTGATGAAGTTGAGCTGTGATGATCAAGATGGAAATGTGACGCTGTTGAACAGAAGAGGTCGTGATGATGATCAATGGAGAAATGATGAGAAGATGAAGCTCGACAGTGTGGTCAATTGATGGAGTTCAGATGGGTATTGGCATTAATGGTGATGATGATCATTGAGTGGTTGCAGTGATCAAGGGGACTGTTGGCTCTGGCTCGAGTAATGTGTTTGAGCAGTGATTCAATGATGGCAGTGTTCAAGATGTTTTTGCCATTTATGTTGATAACTCGATGGATATTAATGGATCCGTGAAGCCATAAATGGCAGTTGAGCTATGGTTGGTGGAAGTGAAGCTGTTGGGATAATGGTTCGATGGAGATTGAGAACTAGAGCTCGAATGGTTGGAGCTAGCTGTTCTTGATGGATGATGATGCTGCGAGTCTGCTTTGATGATGAGAGTGACGAACTTGATGTTGATAATGGTGGTTGTTGAATCGTTGGTTATGGTAGAGAAGCTAAAGAAATAGGATGGGTTTTGGCTACCCAGGCGAGCCCATCAGCACTAACTAAACGTGAGTTGGGCTGGGTATAGTTATAAGGAGAGCCTATTAGCCAATTCGAGCTACTTTCTCACGGCTGATGCGTTGGTAAATCGATTTTGTTTTACCGCAAGCGCACAATGTTGAAAGATGTAGACAATAGCAAATACGGTTCGTTCCCACGAGGAGTGTGTATCACTTATACTAATTAATTTAAGTAAATTTCGAGTCTAACGATATTTTTCCTATTTTTGTAAAGAACTAAACTAATGAATGAATTAAAACTATTTAACGAAGATTAAACTTAATAATAGAAAAGCGTTAAGGTTTCGGGAATCCGTTGTTGATTAGGTTTTACTTGCGTTCGTCACAAAGGGTATCGATTTTATTCGTGCAAAATAACAAATCTAGCTACTAATACATGGAAGATATTTCGTTTAAGAATCGAATAAAATAATTTCAAAAAGAATTGTTTGTTCTCAACCTAAGGTAGAATTTCGAAGTACTAGGTATACATGGCATAAATAGTCAAAGAATATTTATAAAACGATTATCACGAAAGGGTCAACGAGTTCTTCTACTAATCAAACAATGGACTATGCATGACATAGAACATGAGAAATTATTGAGAAAATAAAACATCGAAAGAGAGACAAAACATTGACATTAAGTTTTTATAGTTGAAAACCCTAGTTTTGAAACACAAATAAATCTATCTCTACGAGTTCATCCTTTCACCCTAACAAAGATATTTAGCTAGACATGGTTTTCTCGAAACCATAAAAATTGATTAAGAAAATAATAAATATAATTGAAATCGAAAATGAAAAAGAAATAGCTAAACCCTTCTCTACTGTTTACGGCTTCTCCAACTTCAGTGTCAAAGTACTCTGCGTCTTTTTTTCTGTCCGTCCCGGTCTGTACCCAGTTCTCTGTATGTAGTTATATATCTCAGGTTCTATTTATAGATACCAAGTTACCGCCTTGGAGTTTCAACCTAAATAGAACTTTTGTAAACCCCAAACTATTGAACCCGGATTGTACACGGATTCAACCATCAACCAGCTGAAACTCTCGTACATGATTTGTAAACGGAATACAACTGCTTAATTATATCACACACGCACTCGATACCTCTCCCAAACCATGTCTGCATATCAAACTCAAATTCCTCTTCATTTCCTGTTTTTGCTCACTCGAACCTTTCTAACAGACTCTCTTCTCTTTTTATTTGTGAGCTCGAGTTCTTGCTTTGCTTCCACAGACCACCATCAACTCAGCAAACTCAAACCATCACTTATTTTACTTCCAGCAAGCTTCCAACCATCGCTGCAAACCATAAGACATTGGAAGCAGCTTCATCATCTCGTCATCACCATTGATCACAGCTGAGAACATAAACTTCCCCACCT
Organism: Papaver californicum; assembly: GCA_023531435.1. NCBI lineage: Eukaryota > Viridiplantae > Streptophyta > Magnoliopsida > Ranunculales > Papaveraceae > Papaver > Papaver californicum. The sequence goes on from JAJJMC010029152.1 coordinate 2,425,715, forward strand.
TCAAATATCACCAGCCACCATCGCAGTCAACATCTATCTCCATTAATCGAATTAATCACTGCCATGATTATCAATGGCACCATCACAGGCTCGAGCTAAAATAGAAGAAGCAGTATTACCATCATCACAGACACGTCAACCATATGAACCGTTGATTCATCACTAACTCAAATAACAACACCCAAAACCACAACAAGTTCTCGAGCACCAGCAACACCATTGAACTTAACTTCGGTCATTAATGGCAGTTAAACATCATCCTCAGAGATTCATTGCTCCACCATCAAATCCATCAGAGAATCATCTTAGACACAATATAGATCAAGCCCATATGTCATACCTCCTTCTATCATTACTGACTTCCACCTTCCATGATCATCAACATCTCTAATGATTAACTGTTTCTTCATCTCTCGAACTCCTCCACTGTCAATCACAAACTCGACTGATCTTTTTGAGTTCCCTGTTTTGTTATAAACCCTCCCAGTAAATAATCACAGGTTCGAGTGATTAAACCAAAACCAACTTAATTTCTCTGTTCGTGAAGTAAGAATGAAGAAGGTGCCCCTTATCAGTTCTTGTTGGCAGCCTTCACAATATTTGAATCTTGGAAACCCAGAGTAGAAGTCGAGGTGCCTTTAACAATGTTTTATAATGAATATGAAGATGACATCCCCTATCAGAAACAAGGGTGCCTTTAGTAGTTTCCCTTACAAATAACTATTTTATCCTTAGTTCTTGTTTTGCTTGTAACTTCTTCGTACGACCTCGAAATGACTTTGTTTTTTCACCGTTGGGTCTTTAGCAATTCTTCCTTGTGGAGCTCAATTTCACTTCTTTCAGATATGTAACCTAACAAAAGACATAAACAACAAAAGTAGTAATAATACATAGTAATTCACACAAAATATAACAAATAAGTATAAGGAAATGATACTTACAATATGTAAATTATGCACTTATCAACGGCCAAGCTTGGTTTTAGACCTATTTTTGGCATACTTTGATGTGTTGGAAACCTATTTCGATCGGGATTCGAGCACGGGCGCTTCTGCAACTTCGGACACCTATTTAAGAGACTCTTATAATTATTTTTTTGGATCTAAACAATTCTTTTATCAAGCTTTTGGCGTGAAGAACACAATAAGAAAAAGCTTGGGTTTTGGAGCATTTTCATCATCGTAACTATTTCTTATCTATTTTCTTATATGTATAACGTGGATGCTTTCACGTCAATGAGTACCTAAAAACCTAGTTGATTGAGGATGAATTCTAACTTCTAGACATGATTTGAGTTATTTTATATGAATCTATTTTGATTCTTTCACATGATTATTGTTTGTTTCTACTATAAAGTATGTTTATGATTGATTAATTGATTGTTTTAGGTGTACAACTAAATTAGTTTATTGATTGATCTATTGCTAGTAAGGGTTAGGATATCCATAATTGTTGAATAACTCCTACACAAGTAAAGCACGTGAGACCTTTTAGAGGGAGTCAGTGGAGCTATCGCGTGTAGGACCAACACTAGAAAGTAGACCTTGCGCTAAGAGTCTAACTACTGGGATCAACCTATAAAGTCACAAAATATAAAGCATTTGGACAAATTTCACTTAGAGTACGCTACTTCTAGGTGGTTTAGACAAATAGAATCTGGTATTCAAGCGCTTCAGTATCCGGTAACCTAAGGACTTTCGAGGACATCATTTCTCTAGTTGCTATCCTACGGTTGGTAATAATCTGTGATGAATGAAGAATAGACGAGTATAATAATCCAATGATTGTCTAGTAATGAAGAAGGATTCCTCGATCATATCTCTCTCTATTGCTTACAGCTGTACGTTTAATTGCTTTCTTATTTATTTTGTTTGAAATCTAAAAAGAAAACCTTTGTGACACTTTAAACAACTGAAATACCTTGCTCCTTGTGGGAACGAAATTGACTTCCATTATATTATTCCTTAATTGAGTGGAAATAAGATCACTAATTTGATTGCACCTATGACTTGCATCATTAACCACTTACATTAATATCATATGAATTTTTGATTATTTCATGAGAAGAAGGGTTTCTGAACCAGCATTTAAAGTACCTATAAGATTTCTTCCCTTGATGGAAGTCAGGATTAGTTACTACAATTATTGGAATGTGATTCGAACCAGTGGTATTAAGATGAAACACTTTAGAATTTTCAAAATAACTAAGCCATAAACCATTAACTAACGCTTTGTCAAGTCTAGCTTATATGACACCATCGCTAGATTGTCTGTTGGTTCATGTAAATTGAGAACCAACATAACCCAAGTCATACAAATTCGAATAGTCTGTAGCTTCTTTAATAGATGGAAACTCAGAAATAGTTGGACTAGTAAAAGAAGATCTCGCATTGGCTGCCATAGTGATACTTAAATCACCAATAATCACCCATGGGGTATCTCTCTTACACCTATGTCCTTAATATAGTTCCATTTGTTAATTCTCTCATTATGGTAAGTGGAACGATAGAGAAAAGTGACCAGAAACTATTAATTACTAGGATTAGAGGTGATAATAGGATTGACCATTTTATCTTTATTTTGAACTACTTCAAAATTAATATCACTCTTTCACATGAGTGATATTCCACCCGAGACCCGCAGATGGAAAAACCCACTTCTTTAGGTAGCCAAATACTCTCAGGTATTGGTACATCTTAGTGGAGTCATTTTTGGTTTCACAAAGAAAGAAAATGTCTGGGTTTTGAGATCTTATAATATTCCAGAGAAAAGATATGGTAGTAGGGTTGCTGAAGCCCTGGAAATTCCACGATAAAATTCTCATTTTGAGATAATGAGAATAAGATCCCAGGGTCCAAGACCACCAAATAAAAATAGAAATGACAACAATGACAAGACTCAAGCTATGAAACAAACAAAGCCTGAGAATATTTTTACTAAACAAATTACTGAGCTTATGGATGTTATACCGAAAAAGATGGGGATTGAAATACATAGGACTAGTCATATCAAGCAAGATATAATAGTTAATCACATAAACGCCAGAGAGATCAGTACAAATAAAATATATGATTTGAATACTAGGTGTCATACAACAAGAATTCAGTTTTTGTGGAATCTTAGGATGCAAATCACAATATATTTTCTTAACTAAAGCAATAAACTTACATTTGACAATATGATGATGTAAATAAAGATAATCACTGTAATAGGAATAATTTTACTCAACAGAATAAAGTAATTGGGATGATTATTGTGAATCCACTTTTAATGAATTAGATAAGATTCAGGATTGGGTATAGTAAGATGCGAGTAGAGAACGTTGAATTTAGGGTTCAATGAAAAATAACTCCTCAAATACAAAAATAAGACTTGTTCGAAATAGAAGAGTAAATTAGGAAAGTGAAATAAGGTTTAGGGTTTAAAGGATGGGTTTGGGGAATTTTTTTTTAAAAAATTGCTGATGTTCCTTGTTGATTATGTATAGTCAATCCCCCCAGAAAGATAGCCTGAGATATAAACTGATTCATCCTCTTCGTTATGTTGCAGCATGAACAATTTATCCTTGTTATCACCATCGTTAATTTGGGAAAATCACCAATATTGAGATCGTTAGACGATACATAGGGTTACATTGAGTTTGAATAGGGTTTAGATCTTAATTGGTTTCACGAGCTGATGATTTCTCCTCTCTATCTCTCTTATGTTTTCTATTTTCTTTTCAATCGCAAAACCTAGATTGGTTTCTTGCTCCCCATCCATATTCATCTTAGCTGAATCAAGTCTGGGATTACATTCTACACCCATATTACTCTTAAGGGCGCCCAAATATTTTTTCCCTTCCTTTGAATTACACCATTCAACATATTCCTCTCCATTCATAGCCTCAACTTTGTGTTCAATAGCAAGCCTCTTACAGTTAGCTTCATTATGTTCTATGAAAAAAATAATCTTTGCAAACGTTATAGGGTTGCATATCAAAATGGTATTTCACCCAAATACGACTCCCAGCAGCAGTATCAATCCACCCCCTCTTCTTAGTGGTTCCTTGAGACCAACTTCCACTTAGTGAGTTATCAACATATGCCCTCTTGGTATACGGTTTTTCCCCTATGGGTTAACTTTCTTGCCAATATCCCTACAGACATCTCCCACCAGCTGTTCACTTAAACGAATTTGATGTAGATTTTTAAGCTTTACATACCAAACTTGGAGTCAAAAGATGATCTTTAATTAGAATGTTGGGATTGTACCTCTGTAAGGAGAGTAGGTATCCAAAAAATGTCCAAAGAGCTTTCTTAATCACAATATCTATTGAGCCCCCTTTCTGGAACCTAAAGACAAACAAATTGACACCTTTTGAAATAATCTCAAACTTTTTGTAATTGTTAAATCTTAAATTAAGTTCTTTCCTGACTTCATCATGGTCTAGAGGTGTTGTAGCTATGATTTTACCCAAGAGACTGCACGACCATTCAGCTGCAGTATCATTCACAATGAACTTGAACCAATGCATGTAGCTTGCATTCTTGATGACAATTTATTGATTTGACTTTTTATCTGTGCTGCCATGAACATTGCTGTATCTTTGGGTAAAGAAGGTTTAACACAAAGAGACTAGTGAATATTAGGGCTAAGATTTCTACTTGGGTATTTGATTGGATTGTAAAAAGATGGAGTGTATTGGAAAAAAGTTTGTTTCCTAAAATAATGGTATGGGGAATCCGAATACTGATAATCCGGAGGAATTAGTTTGACATTTTTGTAAAAAAAATTTGAAGGGTGGGAAAATTTTCCAATTGTTGTTGCTAGAATTACGGGAATGCAGAGTTGATGCATTGTTTGACTCCCTGGGTTTTACCTTTGATGATCTTCATAAGTTTTTTTTATGTGTGCGAAGGGATGATTATTTTGCTCAAAAGGATGATTTGTGAATACTGATAAGGATAATGATGCTAATCAAACAACTTTGAAAACCCACTAATATAAAGATGAATCAACACCACTGTTGGAGAAGCAAGCACAACTGCAGAATATCTTTAGGATATAACTTTCTTGAAAATCAACCACAACTGGTGACTACATATTGAATCAACAAGTTAATCTGCAAGGGAAAATATTTAGAAAGACATTAGGATAATTCTACAAAGAAAATTAAGAAATTTTATCTAACATAGAACCAAAAAAGATATTTAGATAGAAAAAAAATCAAAATATGACAATAAAGTTAATCAAAATCTGAACATTATTTGATGATTCATCAACATGAATCGAACAAATAACAAACCAAATGATGAAAATAAAGCTATTCAAAACATTTTTAGTTGTTATGCAACATTTTGAAGAAGATATCTTATTTACTCATTCACCTTAAATATTCTAGGAATTTCCCTTTTACCTCATTCACCTCACATATTCCATGATTCTTATTTTGACACATGAATTACTTAGACTCTGTTGGGCATGCTATGAAACTGTTCCATGTTATTGCCTTTGAAAAACCTATATATGGAAACTACTAAACTAAGATATGGAGGTAAATTCTTCGATACCAAATCTATGTATCTTTTTTTATTATAAATTATAGATAGAATTAAACAAAGGATGATTTAGGGTTTTTAATTAAATATTTTGTATGCCAAAAATAAATAAATAAAAATAATTTAAGGGAAAAATGGCAGTAAAAACATTAAGAGACATAAACAAATCTATAAGTGACATGTTCAGCTCGAAAAACACGTGCAGCGTACATAGGGCCGGGCCGGGCTGCTCAACCCATTAGTTACATGGGAAGGGTGGGCCGGGATGAATAATTTTTTTCTCATTAAATCAAATGGGATGGACATGCAAGGCTTTACAACAAAATAAAGTGCCCATGGCCTGTCCAAGCTTGTTTAATAGGGCATGGGCAGACAGAGTTGGGCGGGCCTTAAATATATAGTAAAAAATATTTTAATTTAAAAAAATGTTATGCATTTATAAAATAAAATGATAATTAAATTTCCTCAAGATTGAATCTTATTAAAAGAAAATCATAGATTTTTTCATGTATTCAGTATAATAATTGTTTATCTAAAGAATATATGACTAGTTTGGTTATTCAGTATGTTATAATTTTATAAATTGTAGTTTTTAACATAAGATGAAAATTGAAAATGAGCAATTATACCAAGTAAATGGATAGTAGGCAGGGTATAGGGTCGGGCATGGAAATTCAGCTCATGGCCTTTGTTCACCCTTTTATTTAAATGGGCTAGGTCGGGCCAGCCCGTAACGGTCCATAGGTACTGTGGGATTAGTGTGAATCGTATGTGGAATCGTAAATCGAAGATTCATGATAAATCTCTAAATACACATATAAATATTGGAGTTATAGTCTAATAAAATTTAATATATATTAATAGTATTATAAATATGAAAAATAAAGAATATATAAGACAAATTTGTGTCCAAATAGTGGTTGGGCATTAAGTTAGTGGGCGTATAGGATTTGAATTTAAATTTTGTCCTCTCCAAAAATTTATATGTTAATAAAATACACTTGGAAAGTACATATTCAGACTTGTCTGACTCGTGAATCAGTGTGAATCGCACGCATCAAAAGGTGGATCATAAGATTCACAATAGATTTGATTCATAGTTGTGATTCGTGTCGTTTAGGAAATTCTGAAGCGAATCGTACGAGTCGAATCGTGAATCGCAAGATTCTAAAAACTATTCCCTCAGCTAGTATTGATTTAATGTAGGAGTTATTTATATTTAAAATTGGCTATGTAGGGATAATTTTTTATATATATATTTATACGAAGGTTTATTTATACTTCTGCTGTCTCTGAAGAAGGTTTAGGTTTTCTTTTACAAATCCCATAATAATTGAAGGTTTTCATATTTTCCATAAAATATTCTGATTTAGCCCTACCTTAAAATCATACAATGATTTTGAAAATTACGAAGGTTTAACTTTCTGAATTTCCTTCTTAAATACTCTTCTATATATTCCTGAAACAATTTCGTTTTCAAGTTTTCTCTACAAAACAATTTATTTACCAATTCACACCAAAAACCAGAAGACTTAAACATTTTAAGAAGTATTATTAAAGGTGTATTTGGAAATAATTAAAACTCTTTCTTTTCTCTTCAATTGTGTAAAAACCCCTAAACCTTCATCTAAAGAGGGACGAAGGAAGTATGCGTTTTCTTAGACGGAAGTTCTATTGTAATGACTTTGGAATTTCAGAAATAATTCTCTATTCCTATTGCTTGTTAAAACCCCATGGAAATTAGTACTTCTATAGTGGCCAATTTTTATCTTTTTTTGGCTGAACAAACAACCATGATTGATTATGTACAAATCAAATTACAAAAATTATATAATGATTGGATTGCAGGGAAATGTAAGGTAGAAATCATAGAGATTGTAGCAACTAAATGTTGGATAATATGGAAATAAAGATGCAAGAGAATCTTCCAAGATCAATCCAACACTAGCCTACAAACCTCTTTGATTATACAAAGATATCTGCAATATTGGGCACCTCATTTAGTCACAATGAATGACCACTTTGTAATACAAAATAATTCTGTCAACACAATAAGAAATAAGCATATGCGTTCATCTTCTTATGCTCCTCAGAATTTGGAAGCACCTGCGTGGCATCAATTTAAACTGAACATAGATGCATCCAGGCTAACTTCATACTCAAATTCTGGCTATGAGCTAATTTTAAGATCTGATACAGGTGAAGCTGTCACAACATGAGAAGGGACATTCAAGGCAACCACTCCTGAAGAAGCAAAAACTTTAACTCTGCTGGAAGCTGCTTCATAGGCAAAGGATATGAACTTTCAAGCCTTTTGGGTTGAAGGAGACTGTCATAGAATTATGGATTATGCAAATAACCAATCAACTTCCATATATTGTAGGAACTAAGCAATAATCCTATAAGCTAAGAAACTTTTACAGGCCTGTGGAAGCAATTTTTTGGGTTTTATTTTCAAGCATAGAAGTAGTACTAATGTAACTGATGCACTGGCCAAGAATACAAGAAAAGAAGGTTATCTGAAACAACATCGGAACCAAATGCCAAGCTTCCTGCTGACGACTTTACTTTTTGATAAACAGAACACAGTTGTAATGGGGTCTAGTAGGCCAATTACAGTGGGTTTTTTCTGTTGGGGGATTCTCATATCTCTGGTCATGTACCAGAGATAAGGGCAACCAACATAACAAATTACCTCTTGTAAAATTTTGTTTCTTTTCTGCTTTTCTTTCAGTAATATGACGTAAAATCTTCAAAAAAAATTATATTATTTTCATTCGTAGACATAACTAACATATTCCAAACTACATGATTTTGTTTTGCCATCATCTAGAATACCAATTCTCGAGGTCTATAACTTGGATATTTGTTTGTCTATTGTAATGATGAAGTAATTGCTGCACTAGTGGTGGAAATAATGAAGCAATCAGTTAAACAAGTACATAAGACACTTTCATAGTCCAAGAGTCTTTACAAGGGATTTCTTAAAAACCTTCAAGTATTGAAGATGCAATAATAAGGAATATTGTTTACGAGTTTAAGTCAGAGATAAATAACATTGCATAGAGAAGATGATTCACCCACTGCATCAGATGAAGATATACTTAGAGAAAATCTCATTTGAAGTCTATAAAGAACACGGAGAATTAAAATATGAAGACCTCTACAAGGAATAAACACATCACACACAAGTGAGTAAAATGGTCAAGAAGTGGTTTTTGACTTGCAAATGCCTATGCACCATAAGGAACGGGTATGAAAGCCAAGAATGTATGACAAAGTTAGATTTAAACAACTCCTAAAACCAACATTAATGCTAACCCTTATTGTATTGATGCACTTGATTCTCAAATAACTGTATCGATACACATTCTAATAAATGCATAAATTCTCCAATAATAATATCTATACCAAATTTTGGATCGATTCAATTTTACATCGATGCTAAGTGGGATTACATTGATGCCAACAAGAACCATGTGAATCTCCAAGATATTTCCACATATCTTTTGATATTTTTTGAGATATCTTAGATTAAGTTTCCCTAGTAAGAGATTGTATATAGAAAAAGAATAAGGTTTAGTTTTCAACTACGAAGAAGATGTGAATGAGAGGTTATAAGAAGTTGATTAACCTTGTAAAATCCTACTTCCTGAGTGACAAAAAGGTAATAAGGGGAAACCCTTCCGAGGGACATAGAAGTAAAATTTGTGATCTCGTGGTTTTTCACCATCTTGATGTTTTCCTCGTCAATAAGATTCTTGTATCATCGATACCTAACTCTTTTTAATTTCTGTACCTTGGAGGTTATTAATACGTTAGAAGAATCGTCTAAAGTTTCTGAAATCTACTCAATTTAGATTTTCTCATATTCATAGAGAGGGTTATGGTTACGCAAATAGTTTGGCAAAGTGTGGATCTACTGCTAATGCTTCACAATGGTGGTTTAATCCAATGATCGGTGCCATAATTAGTTTAAATTTTTCAAGTTCTTTTACTTCACTAAATATGGATTAAGATATTATAGTAAAAACCATTTTGTTCCACAATGAGATATGAAATGTAATTATTTTTGATAACTTATGTAACCAGGATTTTGATTAAGTTTTTCTGCTAAATATTTATAACCAAAAAGTTATACGAGCGAGTAGAGAATATTAAGAGAAGAATTTGGTTAAGAACTCAGCCATCCACCACTGCACATGTTATTCAATTAAGTATTAGTATTATCATTAACTCTCCCATGTTACCACTAACCCTAAAGTTCTCCCAATCGTTAACATATTTCGTTACGTCTCCTTTAGTCATAATGTACTACGACCGTTAATAGATGAAGTTTATCACCCGAGCAACATAATGCAACCGCTAAGAGATTTTATTTAGATAAATATTTAAGTTCTTTGAGACGGGTTAATCAAAAAAAATATATATATAACCATGATATATTAACCTTAGGTCAAGTTTTTCCTTGTGACTCTTTGAGAACTCACATTAATAATAATCACAAGGTGCTACTTGTTGTTTGAGTTTTGAGATAACTGATAAAAATTTGACTAGCAATAAAAAATCTATCAAGCTTATTAAATTTGAAACTAAAACAGACGATAAAACTAATCATTAATTCTTATGTACAATAGTCATAATGTCAGATATTTTTAATAATGTCGCATTTTGTTGGCCGCTATGACTGGGAGGTCTATGGGGCAGTTCCCTTAGTAGGGTTATCGAAACGGTACATGTCTTTTGAAAACCTAATTCAAGTTTCAGTTTAAAATTCAACAGATGTGACCTTTCCTAATAGTCATCATTGATGCCTATTGGAGGCACATATTGGTGATGAACATGCATCTCTAACAAATGCAAATCCTCTATAAGTAGAGATGAAATGATTCTTATTGAATACATCAAATATTTTTGTTTTCTCTTTTCTCTAAGCATCATCAGAATTTTATTGTGTGTTCTTGGTCGAATTAAGAGATACAAACCTTGAATTCACATTGTTAGAAAGGGCTTCATTGTACCCTATGGGCATTATTTCACATACCCATTTGTACTCCGAATTAATTGGGAGTGGTAACAATTATTGTATAAAAGAATCTTAACCGAGCCTTGGAAGTCAGAAGAACAACAATTTTCGTTTTAGCGTTTCATCTTCCTACCATGATAATCCAACATGTAATTCATCTAAAAACGGTAAAACACGAACAGTATCAAAAGAGTGAATAAAAAAATAATCAATATATTAATCAAATAAGATATTTATGACCTCATATTATATCATTAACCAATGAAAAGTTTAGCTATTCATGGATATATACACTATCTATGGAAAATTATACAAAGAAAAGATACTGCAAACCTTTGTTGGGAAGTAGAGAAATCTCTAAGATTCCAAAAGGAGCCCTAGCTCACTATTCTCGGCGTAAAAGTGTGTCTAATTGCTTTTAAGAAACCTACTTAAATATTTAGAAGTGTTGAAAGTTCCCTACACAAGTCTGTATGTTGAAAACTCTTAAAATATACTACCTTCGTTTCAACAAAAGTGTTACTATCACTTTCTCATTTTGGTTTATTTTTAGGCTAAAATGAAAAAGTGATAGTAACACTTTTGCTAAAACGGAAGGAGTATAAACTAATGCGAATTCACGTTCATACATAACAAGTGGGACCATGCAAAGGGCAGAAATCAACCCATTTCATCTTTTTCCATTGTTGGTTGGTAAAATCTGATAATTCAGTTATGCGCATGGGCTTGCAGGGAAAATAAATAACATCCCAATCACGAGGGTGTCCAGTCAGTTCCTTGTTGGGCTTTTATGTGCAATATGACTCAACCCCGTCTTCATGGCTTATCGGAACTCAAAAGTTGACAAAAAAGTTTACTCAAGCGAATATGAATTCTCTAGGAACCTTTGGTTAGAAAAGCTCGGTGTACGTAGTTTTCATGAGTGCTCTCAATTAGTTTCTCTCAATTCCATACGAGCGCATGCATATGGTGGATCGAGACTTTTATTTTCCTTCTTTAATTTTACCAATGTGTTCAGTCGTTGATGAACGACCACCTTCAGTTGGTCTTGTTCACTCTAGAACGAGCACCTAAGTTTATCCAGTTTTGGCTCACTTGGACCGAGTTTCATCTTTTCTCATCTTTTATTTCTTTTGTCGCGACCGTTTTGCTCCACTCGGTCTAGGGTCCTTTCCACTTTTGGTGCTTCACTTCCTTCACAATTTTAGCGTCATTTTTAATCCTCTTTCGGGCATCCACAGTGGTGCGACCAAACCCAAAGAATAAAAAAAAAAATGGGTTTGGTCCGCCTGAAACGCAACGGGTCGTGAGTAAAATTTGATCGGGCGTAAAGTAACCTAATGCCTGTCGTTGGGCGCATATACAAGTATCAGTCTGTTGGAATTGTGTTATACGGGCGTATACAAGTGATAACGCTTGGTTGGGGCAGAAGCAGGATGAACACTCGGTGAGAGACGCTACCCCAGAAGAACGTCTGATGATAGACGTAGCATCACGCCCCATTTACAGCCGTGTATGTAGACGAACGCCTGATGGGGCGTGAAACTCGCCATACGCCAGTTAACCTTGTACACGTGCAGGTGGTTCGTGTGAATAATGAAGAAGGGCGTTCGCTTAGAGTAACGCCCGCTCCATCAGGCGGTGTGCTAGACGCACGCCCGTCCCTATCAGGCGTTACTATAACACTACACCCGTCCTCATCCTTTCATTCTTCTTTTATTCTCCTGTTTTCCTTCTCCGCTTCTCCTGTTCTCCTCTCTTCAGACACATACAGAAGAGAGCGCCTACCCATTCCACCTCCACTCCCTCTTCTTCTCAACCTATTTTCAATTGCCAAGTTATCTATTAACCTCTTTTCAAAACCCTAACAGCTTTGAAACCATTATCTAAGTTAGGTTTATCTCAAGGCAAAATATGAAACTCAAATTTTTATATGAATTTTAATGGATTTCATAGATTTAGATTATGATTTATTGTAATATTTTGTTAATTAAATTTGTATATATATGTTTAAAGATTAAACATATGATTATTGAAATAGACAAAAAAGGCCTGCTATGTTCCGGTTGTTGGGGTTACCGGTATCATTACAGAAGTTAGTATGAATATGTTCTAACCATTCCATGCTCATTGAACCATTCATCCGACGTTCATGACCCCTTGTTGGATAATATAATACCAAGTTTCGACAAAGAGTAAATCTTCCTCTATGGTAAAACTATCAGCATTAATACTAAAATTTTGGTAAGTCATAATTTTAAAACGGAAAGATAAAAATAATCTTTGAATCAGGTTATTTGAAATGTGGAAGGTGTGGTTTCCAAATGGGAACGAATGGGTATATATAGGGCCTTTTTTAAATGGAAATAATTTTTCAATATTCAATAAAAGATTAAAGCATGATATTGAAAGAAGTGACGAATCTGTTCTGTTCCAGCCTAGTGGGTAATAAATAACAGTCTATTCAATGGTAGGCTAGAAAGACTGTGGACGTCTAATTATGAAATGTGTTTGGTCCACGTGGAACGACTAAAGCATAATATACAAAGAAGTGACGAGTTTTTTTCCCATATGATGGTTATATATGTTAGGTATATCTCCTATTTATTCATCGCCACTGGAATGGTCTTGGCTTGTTTCCTGTCTTTCTCGGTTTTCCTCGCCACTTTCAGAATCTTCTTCAGCTTGTGATGAATCGAAAAAACTGTCGATCGTCGTGAATATTTGATATTTTCTAACATAATTGCGTAACACTCCTCATGATTAAATATTTTGCCACCATTAGCTTCCTTGAAGAACTTCTTTACTTCTTCAATCTGTTATTTTTTTAAAAAAAGTTTAGTGAACGATATACAATTACCACCAATAATGTATGACACAAAAATTAAAGGGGTTACCTTAGTTTCGGGACCCCATCCAGTATGGTGTTCACGTTCCACTTCCGCCTCTTTTCCAGAGTAAAGCACCACATCTTTACTTATTCCATGAAATCATTTCTGAATTGAGGTCCAAGTGCGCTCCGGCACTCCCATTTAAGATGCGAGACCATAATTTTTCTTTTGATTGAATGAAACCAACATTACAATCTTGAGATATTGATAAATGAATTCTACACATCGTTGCATCTTCAAATGTAGAAAAATTTGAACCACATGGTTTTGGTGTCATAATTCTAACTGATTTGAAAGACAAATATATAAAAATAATAAAAATTTTCTCGTATACAAATGAAATGGGTTAGTAGTTTATGAAATACTCAATCAACCAATTTATTTCTATAGGTATACCTAGCCGTTACAATGGTAAGAAATCAACGGTAACAAATGGTAACAAATTTCAACGGTTATCTCAACGGTAAGAAAAATCAACTTGAAGAGGCGGGTGGAAGCTTAGAGTCACGCCCCATACATAGCCCATAGAAAGGCGTTATGGTAGAATCACGCCCCACACAGGCGTTAGTTTAAAATCATGCCCCACACGCATGCGTTATCTTAGACACACGCCCACAACAAACGTTGTCTTAACCAGACGCCCAACACGAGCGTTACACGTGCATCTGGCCTTACGCCCTGCTGGACGTGCTCTTGGGTTCACGCTTCATCATGCGGCATTCTGGTTCACGCCTGGATCAATGAAATGAATGTCTAGCATTATGCCTTGCACGAGAAGGAGAGCCAGCATTATGCCTGACAAGAGACGCACGGTTAGCTGAAGGCTCCACCATATTCTACTTTGGTCCAGTTCTGGGATCATTTATGGTCCGAAAAAGTAACAAAAGTGGATCAAAACCCAAATTTAAATGCACCACTGTGATCTATTTTGGGCGGATCAAAGATCAAATTTGGGTTTGGTCCATTGTTTGATCGTCCCACAGTGGATACTCTTAGGGACGTAACTATTTTAAGACATAAAATAAATAAGTAACATATAATGCAAAAATAAAAATAAATTAGTTTACAAGAAAAAAGATGCAAATAAGCGCATAATTCGACACTAAAAGATAGTATTTCTGCACTTATCATCCACATTCTAGCATATGTAATATAATGGGAAGTAATAAAGATTATCCCCTACTTTTTTGTGCCCTCTTCCGGTTATTCTTTTCTTTTCCTTGATAATAAAATGCACACCTTGGGTTTGCTTTGAACAAAGTTTTGTGTGTCATTGTTTTTATTTTTTTGGCTTTCAATTGTTATATCAATATGGTAGAAACATGATTAAGGATGTTATTGAAGCATACATTTCATTGTTAATTTAGTTGTGGCCTTCATTGTACATGTGTCATTTATCATACTAGTTCATTTGTGTCCTTGCACCAGAATGTAATTCAAACATAAATTAGAAGATTTCACAAACATTTCTTACGATTTTTCTGATTTTTTTTATTGGTTTGTTAACGACTAAGAAAAAGATTGAAAGGGAAATTGCTTTTGAAACCTATTTTGTGATTTTTTGCTATTTCATACCCGACACGTTGTTCAAACAGATGTATTCTTCCGTTTTGATTGCAGGATAATCAATAACAATAAGTTACACCGAAAACAGTTCCAATCAAATCTGATATCAGGAATCATATGTTTTGGAATTCTTTTGATTAGAATCCAGACCTCTACTTTGGCAAATAATTCTTCATCAATCAAATCAGGACCACCCTCAGGGACACCAACCAACACCATCAGCTTGTCAAAAACACCTCTAGTTCCTCCTCTTCTAAGCATGTTATAATCTTCTTCACTTGTTATTCTTAGAACATAAAAGTTTCTTCTTCTATTCTAGTTATCCA
>JAJJMC010029152.1:2441073-2457609 GCA_023531435.1 Papaver californicum
ATGTGATGATTCTGGAACCACCATAGTATGCCACTCCCGACCCCATCCATCCCTATCTTGATCTTTCTTTGGACAAGGAAGATGAAGTTGTGGAAATAGTACATGCCATTCATGAAAGAAATAGGCCCCCCAGGCTTCACACATAAAGTTGCAATGGTTTACATGATCAAGGTAAAAAGTGTGGTTAAGGCAGAAGAAGGGGAGAGTTCTAGGGGGAGAAAGAAACTTGCCTCCAGTTTTGAGTATGGATTTTATAAGAGATTGATTGGATCCACCAACAAGGCTGCTGAGGGGATTTGAGCAGATGTAATTGATCCAGATGAGCCTCTTGTGTTGGTTGACACTTTGAACAGCTGGTTTAGGGTATCCGAGTTTGCAATTGCAATTGACGAAGGCAATTCAATTCTTCCCTGCAGGTTTGTAGTTGTGGATGCATCCATTAGATTCCAAGAACATGCCCGAACAGAAGAGAACTTGAATTTTTTATGTGCAATTACTTCTATTTCTCATGGGTATCCTCCTGCAATTCACAAAGAAGCAAATGAACTAGTAGCACCAAAAGAAAAAAGCATACCTCATCAAGCAGGGGGGAGAGGATGCCAAGGTGGAGCAACAAGATGCAGGGGATGTTTAGGAGGAGCAAGATGAAGAGGAGGGAGATCCTATTACTCCTGCAATTCCAAGGGATAATCCACTCAATTTGAATGCACCACCACCACTAATTGATGTTCGGTTGAATCGAAGTGCATAGCGGAAGCTTGAAGAGATTACTGCTCCAATTGCTAGCAGGACTAGAAGCCACATAAGAAAACACTGATTCAAGAGAGTTTCAAGGGGTATGCTTAGGTAAGACATTTCCAGTTTGGTTGCAATTTTTTTGAATCTTTCAGAAATCAGAGAGTGTAAGGGACAAATCAAACTTTCTTTTAATTTGTGGATGTGTAAGCTTTAATCTGATGACTATGCCAGAGGTAACACAATGCATATGCATTTTGGATGGTATATTTTTGGTGTTAATATGATGCTCAATTACATGGTTTAAAGATTCAATATAGTTAAAGATAGCATTGAGAATTCTTGAATGGTAGTTTGTGAATTTAGTAGGATTCTCAGAGATAGTGTAATTAGGTTCCCCAAGATTAGAAAATGGAAAAGAATGGAGACAAGGTCTCTTTAGACTAGTGTCCAAACATGTGATTTTCCGACCCAATTTGGAGGAAAACTTCTGGGATGCAAATTGGGAGTGGTGTTGATGTACGTAAAAGAGAACCCTTCTTTATATAAAAGAGAACCCTTCAACCATATGTATCAGTACTATATTCAATTTCAGACATACTTGAAAACTAGAGTGCCACGTCAATGCTGGAAGGTTAACAAAAATAGCATAAGAAAACGGACGCATCGTTTGAAAACGAGAAGGTTCAAAGTTCGAACGAATGAGTTTTAGACATGTCCAACAGTTGCGTCCATAATTTTAATCCGTTTGATTATTTGATTATATGTAGCGATTTTCAAAATCTCATATGGACATATCTCACAATTATGAGTTCTCTTCATTTTTGTTTATGTTAACAAGAAAGTTCACCTGTTGATGACGATTCAAGGATTGTTCACGAAAATCCATACTTGATAGGTATAATACATCTTTTTCTATTTATCTTTGGTTTAATTTTAGTATAGTGGGTTTAGGAATTTGATAAGGTCGTATATGTAGATATGTTTTCGTACTTTGTTGATTAGGCTTACAAAACATGGTGCAATTAAAGGTTTGATTTATTAGGTTTATTTTTTTCCATCTCTAAATCATGGATGATATGTAGTTATGTTTTCGTACTTTGTTGATTAGGCTTACAAAACGTGGTGCAATTAAAGGTTTGATTTATTAGGTTTATTTTCTTACGTCTCTAAATCATGGATGATATCAGTGTTGTTCTTTAGGTGTTTGTGAAAAAGTCGCTAAGAAGATAATATTGGTAATTCTTTTTTGTGAGTTGATTTTTTCTTTCTCCTTAACATGATTTTGGATGAGCAGCGGAAACTCTAGCCAAGGGGAAGATTGCAGAATGAAAATGAGGCGTATTTTTATTTATTAAATTTGGTTTTTGGTGAATTCTTCTTCACTATTTAACAAGGGTGAGAATATGGTTTTTCAGGTGCCATCGATGTTGGTCCCTGAGCATTGTCACACCAGAGTAACACAAAAGTTCTAGGTACGTGTTTTTATTGGTACACAAGTGCTTTGACTAAATATCACATCCCTCTGACTAGTAGGTTAATTACACTAAATATTGTCAATATATGTTTTTGGTTGTTACACGACTTATATTTGTCATGGCATCATTTTTCCTTAGTTGTTCGCACAGGTCGCTGAGTTTTTTGTTGGTAGGCAGGTGATTGATCGATATGGGGCAGGTATGGACGATGTTGTGATTATAGTGGATGACAAAAAAAAATCTAATACTGATGTACAAGGGAATTATTAGCTCGACTAGGTAAAATTGTATGCACAAGGCATTGGTTTTGTAACCTGGCCATTTTGAGGGTTACCCAAAACCAATTTGGGGCTACTCACAAAACAAAATAAGGTCATTATGAAGTAATATCAATACACCCCGTATCCATATATTTTCTTTAATAGCTAATCTACCCTTGCTTAATTAGTGTTAATTTTAATTAATTAGTTAATTAAGTTGGTTATAGTTAGTGTTAGATGATGAATTTGAGTTTTAGTTTTAGAATAGAAATATAAAGTGTTTTAGAGAGGAAGAAGAAGAAGAAGAAGAAGTTTGGGAAGAAGGTGCTGCTCCTCGTACTCGTTGTCCTAAGAGCAAAAAAAGAGCTCGTCAAACTCATCGACAATCCCCTCCTTCTCCCTAACTCTATGTTTATTTAACAATTGCGTCAAACTAAGGGTTTTTTTTGTGTGAATGTATTATATACATTATATAACTTTAGTTTGAATGTATGAAATTTTTTTTATCTTTAATTTGTCTAGCTCATGTATTATTTACAAAAATTTCAAGTTGGAAACCAAGCAAAGGAAAAATCAAGTCAAAAAACAAACAAAAAAAAAAAATCATATTTACGGTTGGGTTTTGACTGAAAACCGAACCGTAAAACTGTCATTTTTTTCATGCCAGACTTACGGTTGAGTTTTACCCAAAACCCAACCGTAAATATGAATATCAATTTTACGGTTTGGTTTTCAGCCGAAACCCAACCGTAAATTCTCCCGGATCATTCAAAATTGGATTCTAGTACTTCTGTTGTTTTCGGTTTGTTTGTTTGAATGACCCAATTTACCTTCAATCTAGTTAAAATGATTGAATAAGTTTAAAAATTTGATTTTTAAACCCCAATTTTACCTTAAACTCAATGCTCCAAAGGATGTTTTACGGTTGGGTTGGGAAGCCTAAACCCAACCGTAAATATTGGCTGAAATTGTCTGGAAGTAAAACTACAATTGGTATTTACGGTTGGGTTGATTGTCAAAACCCAACCGTAAATCATCCTGGATAAGATTTTTTTTTTTAGATTATTTACGGTTGGGTCCGATGCTAAAACCCAACCGTAAAACTGTTACGATTTGGTGTTCATCCATGAAGTTACGGTTACGGTTGGGTTGGGAAGAACACCTAACCGTAAATGGCGTTTACGGTTGGGTTCGACATGAAAACCCAACCGTATAATTCTCTGAATCACAAAAGAATCATCATTTCAAACGTAATTTCATCAAATTTGAGCCATAAAAAGACCAAGAGTTTAAGTTAGAGGTATACCTCACTACTCTAGTTGATTGAATCAAAATCTAGGGTTTTTGAAAATCCCTACAAAATTATCTTACATTTCTTCTAACTTTTCTTCCCACCAAACCAAAAAAAATAAAATTAATTTCATTTCATTAAATATAAGATTATTTAAGATTAATTATGTTTAACCTAATCTATTAACTAATTAGTTTTACTAATACTAACTAATCAGAGGTAGTTTAGCCATTATAAAAATATTATGGATAAGAAGTTTTTGAATTTTACTTTTAAATATCTTTATTTCATCTTATATAAGGAGCCCGTCTATGAATTAAGGAACGCTAAATCAGGCTTCTTTTGAATATTGGGCAATCAATTAAGAAACTTCGGTTGCAATTAAATTTTGTTTTGAAATAGAAGACAAATGTGCTTACTGCTTAGACATGGAGCTATGGGATACTCTTTATGCGTAGAACATTAGAAAGCGGGAAAACAAGTTAGTGTTTAATTCTGAATTCCCATCCATCACGCACAGGCACAGCTCCAATAGGTATTTCTTCGTGTAAACTGTGAACATCCACCGTTAATATTCCCTGTGTCGACATGAATTTCTTGTCGTGTTTCTGGAGTTCACTGTCTTCAAATTCACTGCACCCGCCCACAAACTGTGGCAGCATATCAACGTTCAGTAGTTAACCCTAGGAGAACCTTGTACCTTACTTGTCACGTGACTGTCTTCAGATCCATTTTACAAAGATGGGTCATCATAGGGATTCGTCATCTTCTTCTTCCATCGTCATTTACTCTTTCCACGTGTTCAAGCCATTGATAACTAACTCATCTCACTTCAGTTTGTCACTCTTCTACCAAGAGAGAAAAGAGAGATTTGATTCTGACCACCACCTCTATGGCCAATTATAATATTTAAATTATTTTTTTTCTTTTACTCCCTTCGTAAGTGTTACATCAAACAATGGCTTCACTTCGTCTATTTCAGTGTTCTAATTGTAAAAACGATAATCTTGTTCATCAATGGCGTAGTAAGATTTCAACAACAACAAACTTTCAGAAGCGTAATAATAGAGTCTCATTCACCTGTCAGAAATATCTAGGTTTTCCAATCACTTGCAACGTTTCATCTCTTGAAAAAAGGTAATAATAATAATAATCATTCTCATTCCTTATTCCGATTCATAAAAAAAAAACACAATTAAATTAAACAGTTTTTAATCAACAAATTTTTTTATAATTTTTGTTTATTTTAGAGAAGAGGAGAAGAAGATGGGGAAAAATGGGAAAGTAAAACTGAGGGTTTTGTTATATCATCAAGTACAGTTTGGTGAAAGTGTTGAGATTTTGGGTTCTTCTAAAGAATTTGGATCATGGAAGAAGAAATTACAGATGAATTGGACAGAAAAAGGTTGGGTTAGTGAGGTTGAAACTAAAGGGGGCGAATTAATTGAGTTCAAATTTGTGATTGCTGGGAAAGATAAGAATAATGTTGTTTGGGAAGGAGGTGATAATAGAAAATTTACTCTCCCACAAGATGGCTTCTTTCAAATGGTTTGTCATTGGAATAACACTGGAGAATCTGTCAATCTATCAACATTGGATGGGACTAGTAATGATGGTGGAGTAGTAGAGACACAAAGTAGTAACGGAATTGGAGTTGGAGTTGGGGAGCCTGTTAAAGAAGGAGGTGCAGCTAGTCCATTTGTAGAACAATGGCAGGGGAAGGCTGCGTCATTTATGAGGTCGAATGAACATGGAAATAGGGAGGCAAATAGAGGGTGGGATACTAGTGGTCTTGAAGGGTGTGCACTCAAATTAGTGGAAGGTGATCGAAATGCGAGGAATTGGTGGAGGAAGGTATTGTTTGCTAGTTATAATCTGATTTAAGTTAACATTAATGTAGATTTGATGTTTTTAATTCTGTCTATAACGTTTTTGTTTATCAAATGTTTATGCAGCTTGACTTGGTGCGTGAATTGTTAGTTGAAAATCTTGAAAATGAGGATCGGTTGGAAGCTCTTATATACACTTCTATCTACTTGAAGGTTAATTGTGTTTTCAAATTTATTTATACCGAAAGAGTTTCTTTAAATTGGCTGTTCCATGCGTGTCATATAAAATCTTTTTTTTTGGATGTAGTGGATAAACACAGGGAAAATACCGTGCTTTGAAGATGGTGGACACCATCGGCCCAACAGACATGCTGAGATTTCAAGGCTCATATTTCGTGAACTTGAAAGAATTTCGTCTAGGAAAGATGCGTCACCTCAGGTTGCTTACGTTCCTTTTGATATTTTTTAGCATTCTAGTGTTTACATAGAATTGGTGTTTGGATCTTCCCCGCCATTTTTTAATTTTTTTCTGAAGCATTCTTCCCGCTATAGTTTGTGCTGAAATGAGTTTCATTAAAAATCCTGCAATCATTTTTTATGAACCTACTTCGTCTATTCTAAAACTCAACAGACAAATTTGTCCAATTTTAATGGTAGAATCTAACCCTTGCTCGTTCAATTTCAAGCTGGTTGCTGATGCTTTCCTTATGGGCATTTGTACCACAATCATTTTCGATATGCTCTTTCTCTTGTTCTTGCATGTGGCTGGGTTTCCTGCCGTACAGACTTTCTGCCACTAATTTTTTTCTCTCTTGTACTTTTTTATTATCGCAGGAAATACTTGTTATACGCAAGATTCATCCATGTTTGCCATCATTCAAATCGGAATTCACAGCATCGGTTCCTTTAACTCGAATAAGATATATTGCTCATCGGAACGATATTCCTCATGATCTCAAGGTAGTATCTAATGGAATAAATGGAATGATTATAAATTCGAGAGTTTGTGTTGATTCGTTCTCTTTTCAGCAAGAAATCAAGCACACAATACAAAACAAACTTCACCGTTGTGCTGGGCCTGAAGATCTAGTTGCTACAGAAGCAATGCTTGCGAGAATTACCAAAAATCCTGGAGAATATAATGGGGCTCTCGTGGAACAATTTAAGATATTTCATCATGAACTCAAAGATTTCTTTAATGCTGGAAGGTTAGCACGACATTTACATTCGCTTTTCATTTGATCATTATTTTCTAATTTGTTGGAGATATCAGATGCAAAGTATCTCACTGTTATGTAGGTTCGAAAATGCATATGCTAGTTTTTTGCAGCTGATTACATAAATTTCTCATGCATTTAATTTTAGAAGTCAATGAATTCTTTTACGTGTACTATTTTAGCCTTGCGGAGCAACTTGAATCGATCAGGGAATCGCTGGATGGACAGAGCTTAACAGCTCTTAATCTATTTCTGGAAAGCAAGAAGGTAAAGTTTCATGTTTAAGTTGTTAGCTCTTCACGCTATCATTTTAAGCATGTTAAAGGTCCGCATGTTTCTGTAAGGCACATATAAGATTTTTGTATACATAGGTGCTGACTGTCCATCATGCTGTGAAAAAGACCTGAGGTTAAAGGTATTTGGAACTTCAAATTTCCTTGATCGATGGGGTCTTGTTTTGCTTCACATTTTAATTTCGTGCTTTCCTTTTACAGTGGACATCTTTAATTTAATAGTTTGATACCTATTTTAAACACTGACAACAAAAGAGTTTGATCCAAGGATTACAATCAGACAATTATATCAAGTTAATTTTATTGCAGAATTTGGACAAGTTGGACGACTCAAGCAATTTCCTGAACAACAGTGGAGTTGATATATTAGTGAAGACCTTACAATCATTAATGGGTTTGAGAGCGACACTTTTAAAAGGTCTTGAAAGTGGCATCCGAAATGATGCCCCTGATACTGCAATAGCTACCCGTCAAAAGGTAGGATCAAGACAATGATAATTATCTAATATTCTAATGCACTGGGTGTCTGGGGTAGAATGTTTTGGTACTGATAAAACTGAATTTTATGCAGTGGCGCCTTTCCGAGATTGGCCTTGAAGACTACTCGTTTGTACTTTTAAGCAGGTGTTTGTTTGTTTTCTATCCTTTTGGACTTGATAAAGTTTATTTTATCTTCTCTGTGGCAAAAGCAACAGGTGAAATGCATTATTGTGGTCATGGGAAACATCAGCAGAGGGATTGATAGGAATAGTATGGATTGCTTAATGAATAGACATTAGATGCTTGTTTCTGCAAATCACAGGCTTGAATTTGACGTGTTAGTCAGCTAGCTCATCTGCAACTAAAATATTTTGGTTTTTGTGGGTAGGTTCCTCAATGCACTTGAAGCTGCAGGAGGATCTTCTAAGCTTGCAGATTCTGCAGGGTTAAAGAATTGGAATGATCCATTCGATGCTCTTACTGTTGGCATTCGCCAACTGGGACTTTCCGGTTTCAAGCCTAAGGAATGTATCTGTATTGAGAATGAACTCCTTGCGTGGAAACAAAAAGGTCTATCTGTCAAAGAAGGTACATTCTGGTTTTACTTGTTGTTTTGCAATAGCAAGTTCTTAAGCATATTTCCTAGTTGTTTCAGAAACAGCTCACATCAGCATCTTCTTTACTTCTCTCTTTGTACCCCTGTTTTTTGTGTGTATTGTTATATTCAGGCAGTGAGGATGGAAAAACTATATGGGCTTTGAGGCTCAAGGCTACGCTTGATAGATCAAGAAGGCTAACTGAAGAATATTCGGAAGCACTTCTTCGTATCTTTCCTCATAGAGTACAGGTTGGCGGTTTGCATCTCCTTCTTGTTTTATCTGGAGTTCATTTGCGGAAGGCTCCTCATCCAAATTTATCTAAAGGTGTTGATGTGCACTTTTTAATGTGCACAATACCTGTGTTAACCTTCTAGTTCTGATGCCCTAAATATGATGGTTGGGTTCTAGCAATGATATTGGTTCCCAGAATTCGTATTCACACAACTCGAATGACTAGTTCTGGCTCCAGTTGGTATCAGTTAGTCTGACTCCGTTGACACCTTCGATTTAGCATTGGATGGTCTTCTTTGTCTTGCTGTCTAGCTGGATCAGCAGAATAAAGGTGCTGATAAGGCCCTTGCTGACCCTTGCAGGTGCTAGGGAAAGCTCTTGGGGTTCCTGAAAATAGTGTGAGGACGTATACTGAGGCTGAGATTCGTGCGGGGTACTGTTCTTTTTCTTTCTTTTGATTCACTACTGTAGCTTGGATTTTGTTATTTAAATCTTCAACTATATCAGCAATAATAAACTTACGACTTGCAGTCTAACTTTTCTGCCTACAATTGCCATGTTTAGAGTTGTTTTCCAGGTATCAAAACTTTGCACCATTCTTTTGAAATCTGTAAGAAAGACAGTAGGATCACAAGGTTGGGACGTTCTTGTTCCTGGAGCTGCTGTTGGGACCCTTGTCCAGGTATTTTTCACATTTACATAAGAATAGATATGATGTTTGTTATAATCCAATTGTCATTTTCTTTCAGAAAATATTGAAGTTTATTAAACAAGAAACTCTTTTATTGAATTTTCTCCGTTCGTTCTCGATCATGAAATTCTAAGGTTGTCTTTGTTTAATTTATATATAGCTTCCATGCTTGTGACCTTTCATGGGGGTAATTAATTTTCGAAAAACCTCTGCTAAATGACACAGCAAATTCTACTATATTATCCAGATAGAGCGGATTGTTCCTGGGTCTTTCTCATCATCCATAACAGGACCTGTTATTCTAGTTGTCAAAAAGGCTGATGGAGACGAAGAGGTTCTGACTCTTTATTCTACTTAGATATTCGTTATATCCTCCAACTGTAAAAAGAACCTTCAGAGTTCAGATATATCAGTAAGCCAGTACTAGTATGAATAAACAACTCAATCTGATTTATAACTTTTGCAGGTTACAGCTGCAGGGAACAACATTGTTGGGGTGGTGCTCTTACAGGAAGTGCCTCATTTATCACATCTTGGTGTGAGGGCGCGGCAAGTGAGTCTAATACTTTCACTCTACAGTATCAACGGATAAATCGTTCACTCATTATACTGATCTCCGAGGTTTGCAGGAAAAGGTGGTTTTTGTGACCTGTGAAGATGATGACAAGATTGCTGACATCCAAAATCTTGACGGAAAATCTGTTAGGTTATTTTCTTGGCATAATCCTCTCTGAAGGAAAATTTGGGTTCTTTATAGGGTTTCTTGTTAATTTGAGAGATTTCTTTCAGGTTGGAAGCATCCTCTACAAGTGTTGATCTATCAGCATCAACATTGAGCAAGGGCAAAGAGGTTTGGCGTGATATCAAAATAAGTGGGGCTTCAATTACGAAGGAATCCCTGGTTGCTAACTCTTCGTCATTGTCTGAAGTCCGAGTGCCTTCCTCAAGCCAGGTACATTTTGTTATGCTTGATTTATTGGTAAACAGTTTCTATTTCTCCGTCGCATTTGATTTACTCTGTACATTTGATTATCAAATTGCTATTTGGGAATTGTTTTTACTTCAGAATGCCGGCACTGCAAGAGTTCTAGAACTCGCAGATGCAGAAGCCCAAACTTCTGGTGCAAAGGCTGCCGCCTGTGGCCAGTTGGCTTCTTTGGCTGCACTTTCTGAAAAAGGTAAATCTGCTTGGTGTACAAACTGCAACTCATGTTCTTTCCTTGCCAAAAAATTTCCTGCATGCACTATCTTTGCCTACAATGTTAATTTTAAATCTTTGGGGATCATATCTCTATCTTTGTTGTCATTTGCTTCAAACTTCTTTTACGTGCCAGTGGTTTTGTAGCCGAGGTAACTATCAGAAGGGTTTTGAATTTGAGATGAGAAGAGTTGCCTCACTAGATCCTTAATCGTTCAGAATGAACCACTCTTTTTTCCTGTTCTTTCTTCTTATCTAACGAGCTTGTTTGTTATGTACCCTTAAAAGGATATATGGGTATACGAAAATACCTAAGCTGACTTCATCATTGATTACGGCACCACTCTTTTTTCCTATTCTCTCTTCTTATCCAACGAGCTTGTTTGTTATGTTCCCTGAAAAGGATATATGGGTATACGAAAATACCTAAGCTGACTTCATCATTGATTATGGCAGTTTACAGTGAACAAGGGGTACCAGCTTCTTTTAGTATTCCTTTGGGAGCAGTAATACCTTTCGGTTCAATGGACAAAGCACTCGAGGAAAGTGGATCCACTGAAGCTTTTCTGTCACTTCTAGAGCAGGCTGAAACATCCAAAATGGAAGGTGGTGAACTCGATAAAATATGTTCTCAACTACAAGAACTGGTTTCAGCTCAGAAACCCTCTGCAGAAATAGTCACCAAGATAACAGAAATCTTCCCAAGCAACGCTCGCTTGATTGTAAGATCGAGTGCCAACGTTGAGGACTTGGCGGGAATGTCCGCTGCTGGATTATATGACTCCATCCCAAATGTCAGCACTTCAAATCCTACCGTTTTTGAAAACTCTATCGGCCGAGTTTGGGCATCTCTTTATACAAGGAGAGCGGTCCTAAGTCGTCGATCTGCAGGTGTACCACAAAAGAACGCTACAATGGCAATACTTGTACAGGAAATGCTATCACCAGATTTGTCCTTTGTGCTACACACGTTAAGTCCAACAGACCGTGACCCTAATGTGGTCGAAGCTGAGATTGCACCTGGGCTTGGTGAAACCCTAGCTTCAGGCACCCGTGGGACTCCATGGAGACTTTCGTCCGGAAAATTTGACGGCCAAGTACGAACTTTAGCATTTGCAAATTTCAGCGAGGAGATGCTAGTTCTTGGTGCAGGTCCAGCAGATGGGAAGGTAATACATTTGACAGTCGATTACAGTCAAAAGCCGCTGACCATCGATGGAGTATTCCGTCAGCAACTAGGGCAACGTCTCTGTTCTATAGGGTTCTTCCTTGAGCAGAAGTTTGGGTGCCCACAGGATGTAGAGGGTTGTATTGTCGGGAAAGATATCTACATTGTGCAGACACGCCCACAGCCACTATAGACATACAGAAGGAGCTCAAAAATCATTGTGCAACTTTTGATATGTTCTCTCTGATTTCTCTGTTCTAAAATAACTGAAGAATGAAGAATCTAAGAATCTAAAAAAGCTCCTCTCAATATATATAGGTTATATCATAAAAACATGTACCAATCGATGAAATTGTCATCATCAATAAGGAACACCTATTCTCCCTTTGCTTTTTCCCCGTGTATGTGATCAAATTCGAGAAAAGCATAAGCAAAGAAGAAATGAATAGATTTTCTTAATAATATTGCTTGTGTTTATGCTCATGGTGCAGAACATGCATATTGGTGCTCCCTCCACGTAGGAAAAGGGTCCAACGGTTCTGAATTTATGCCGACGCCATCCTTACGTCCGTTAGCAGGAGCAAGAAGTGTCCAAGAAAAAGAAAGAAAGAAGAAGAAACCATTTTAAAATTCAAGATTCTGAACATTTTCTATGAGCTAGAAGAATAGTGTACCACGTGTATGGAACAATATGAGTCAACACGCGACATGTCTGCCACGTTGTTAAACTAGCCTAGACACGTCTGAGTATAATTTTTATGACACGAGAACATACTCCATGCAACAAAAGGGATTTCCATCCATATCCACATCCACATCCACCTCGAGATAGAGATCATACAAAGAGATCCAAGAGAAGAAAGAGGCAGAGATAAAGAAAATAGAAGAAAGTTAGATCAAATCAAGTGGGTAAAATGGCAACGTCGAAAGTACCAGGGGAACCAACACAAACAGGAACAGCAGTTCTTGAAACGGCAACCAGTGCCATCCAAGGCTTTGGCCCTATCAACAAAATTCACCAGCACCTCTGCGCGTAAGTAATCTAGCTATCATCTCTCTGTTCCAAGATCCTTTTATCATGTTTGATCTTTTCAAAGTATACCACCATGTTTTTGATGTATTTGTAATTTATATCATAGGTTTCATTTCTATGGGTACGACATGACTAGGCAAGTTGAATCTCACCATTTCTGTGCACATCAAAACGAGGAAATGCGTCAATGCTTGATTTACGACAGCCCAGAACCTCATGCTCGGCTCATCGGTCTCGAGTACATCTTATCTGAGGATCTCTTCTTGACACTCCCAGACAACGAGAAACCACTATGGCACTCCCACGAGTATGAAGTGAAGAGTGGTGTATTGTTCATGCCCGGTGTGCCTGGTCCTATCCAGCGTCAAGATCTTGATAAGGTTGCTAAGACGTATGGCAAGACGATCCATTTTTGGCAGGTTGACAAAGGTGATGCGTTTCCTCTAGGGTTGCCTCAAATCATGATGGCCCTCACTAGAGATGGTCAGCTCCAGGACAATCTTGCTAAAGGTACCTTTTTACGGGATGAGTTTTTTTTTAAATGATATGGTTTTTAGTTACCCTAGATTCATTCTCACTCATTTGTAATAACGAGAACATGAACGATTTTTGTAGATGTGGAGAAACGGTTCAATGTATCATTTGATGCTGAAAGAGAGAACAGAGCCTACATGAAAGGACCTGAACATGGGATACATCATCTGGCGAATGGTGGAGGGAAAGGGATTAAGACTGTGTTGAGGGAGACTGATTGCAAGCCTGTGGAATCTGTGCCGAGGGTCTTCGTTTGAAGTGTCTACTTAAGTTTTTATCCTGCTGCTGTTGCTCATAGAATCATAGATACTTAACTGTAGGGTTGTTATTTCGTCTTGCAGACTAGGTAACTAGTTTTTTTTTTTTTTTTGGTTGTGCACGTTTGTTCCGCCATGTACTGTTTGCTTGTGGAACTTTGAACGATATCCGGGAGTGGTTGGTCCGACTGTCCAAGTGATCTATTCTAACTAAGAAGGTGAGTAAACAAAGAATTCAGAAAACAAAACAAAGAAGTTTTTATTTTTTGACGTGAAAAAGAATAATTTTATTCAAAAGTCACGACAGTGACAGAAAAGCCAAGGAAAAAACGAAGGCCAGGATAGAGTAGGATGAAATAAAGCCATCCAACTAAGGCTAAAACGAGTGGTGTTTGTCCATACTGCATTCTTTGTAATGACTATTGGCCCATACTGTACTCTGTGATGACTGTCGCTTAGAAACTTCCCAGCATATTTTCATTTCTTGTTGATTACTGCAGTATAGTATGGTTTCATTTTCATTTCCTGATTACTGCAGTATGGTTTCAAAAGCCAAATTATAATAATGATTTTTTGTGCGGTTTTGTTTGGGTATTCAAATGCCTAAGGTATACTAATGATTTTTTTAACTGGGTTACATCTTGGAAAGAAAGACTTGTTGGTTTTTTACTGGGTTAGATCTTGGAAAGGGAGACCTAGTATAATCGGTTGGCAAATTTGAAAATTACAGAAATGTTTTTTTTTTTTTTTGTGCTAAGAAAATGAATTCATTCCAGGATAGAGATTACATAGTTTACGAAAGGAACTAGAGGTGTAAATTGGGTGTGCCAACACGTTTATGGTGGCACATCATAGCATGTTAAAATTCTGAATATAGAACAACACAATATGACGTTTATGGTGGCACATCGTAGTATGTTAAAATTCGAGTATAGAATAACACAATACGTGATCTGGTACGATAGGGTATAACATGTTAGCTTAATATGTTGTGTTGTACCAGAGTAATAGGTATATCGGTATGGCATAAAATCTGAAAAATATATATTTATATAATAATATCTGAAAAATATATTCATTTTGAAAACATAAAATAAGTGGGCTGGCGCAGCACAACACGTCACAACACTGTTATTTTTCTGACACAACACATTACAACACGTTGTCTAGCACGACACAGCACAACACGATTAAATCTCTGGCACAACACAACATGGCATGCAACATGCTAACCACGTGACTTCGTGGGTGTGCTGTGCTTGACCGGCACGTTTTACACCTCTAAAAGAAATGCATGCTCAATACCCATCCTTTCTAATGTAAGTTATTTCTTTTACAGTACTTAGACATGTAAGTTGTTTCTGTCATTGAATTTTTCTTATTCATGAAGGATGAAATTGAATTTCCCAGTGACTAGCCAAGGTAAGTCATCGGAGTTTCCAGTTTCTTCAATCACTTGCCATGATTCATATTTTTTTAGTCGGCTCATAAGGGTTACCATAGAAGCCAGTAAAAAGCCGGGGGGACTATGGGCAGTGGATATGATAGCATTAATATGGTTGGGGAGAAATCAATTATTTCAATGGAAATATTATCTTTCCATATTAAGACTACCTCTCCAGCAGTACCTACAACCCCACCAGATTCCATGAACCAGTAGTTTTTAACTTGAGCATCATGCATAATTTTACCCAGTTTTTCCTTTTTTAGCTTAGTTTCAAAGATGAACAAGATATCTGGATTGAGTTTATTGAGCATGTCATTCAAGTGTTTTTTGGTATCTTTAGCTCCTGAACCTTGACAATTCCAAGCAATGCAGGTAAAGAATTGCCAAAAATAGGATACCAAAGGGTACTTAATAGTTTTCCTTCTAGCAGAGCTAATATTGGAGACACTAACTAACTGTTTAGCAGTGCTATTCTCATAAAGCTTAACAAAAGGTTTTACGACCTTGATAGAAGTATGATTACTATAATTAGTAAGAAAGTTAGAAAGAAATTTATAAAGAGTTGAGAAAGAAGTTACCACAAAGTTGGTTGAGGAGGCTTCCAGGATGTTATTAGTTAAATCAGCAATGCCAGCTCCAGATTTTTCATCCTTGGTTTTCTTAAGGAATTCCTTGTCTTCAAGATTCTGTTTTTTTTGTCCCAGACTGGGTTTGCATGTTCTTTACATTATCCTTAGAAGGGGTAGAGAACTTATGATTCTTCCTTTTGAGATCCCAAGTCTCCTTTTTTTTCTTCTTAATATCAACCTCCATTTTTTCCTTAATTTGAGCTAAAGTAGGTAAAGAGCCAATATTAAAAGGGGATATGGGTTCGGTTGCTGGAAAAATATTGTTGAAAGTACTATTGGTGGTAAAGGTAGAACTGTCTTTGCTTTTGCTTTTACCTTTATCCCTGGCAGCTAGCTTGATGTTGATAGGCTTTTTTTTTTGCTATTATCCAAGGTTTTTCTTGAGAGAAAGGTCTTCTTGTTTTTGGTTTGGAAAGCAATAACATTTGGGGTTTGGTGTGAGAACTTCTGAATCATGGTTTTTACCAGCTCCAAAGATTATAGGAAAAATTCATAGACCAGAGATTCCCCACTAGGTTTGCAATGGCTTCGGTTAGCTCCACCTTTTTTGCATGCTTCATCTTTGCTTCGAATTCCATAGCAGCATCCTTGTCATAATAAGGTCTATAAATGAGAGATTTGCCACTAAGAGGCTCTTATGGTTTTGTTGGGGCCATCTGCTGGATTTTAGGAATTGGTGTGGGATTGGCATTACTATTGGAGGAGCCAACTTCACAGAAAGGATCTGGGTGGTCCAAAACTTTGCAGAACTTGATTCCATTGAGAGCATAAGCGAATTCCAGCCAGTGGGACACTATTGGAGATTCAAAAGCTTCAATAACAAACTTGAGAGCCCTAGTAACATCAATGGACAGCTTCACCTCCATATTTGTTTTCTTCTTTATCTATGCCATATGGTCGTCTTGCTTCTTGAAACGTGTCAGCTGGTCTAAGAATAAATCTGATATCAGGAATCATAAGTTTTGGAATTCTTCTGATTAGAATCCAGACCTCTACTTTGGCAAATAATTCTTCATCGATCAAATCAGGACCACCCTCAGGGACACCAACCAACACCATCAGCTTGTCAAAAACACCTCTAGTTCCTCCTCTTCTAAGCATGTTATAATCTTCTTCACTTGTTATTCTTAGAACATAAAAGTTTCTTCTTCTATTCTAGTTATCCA
>JAJJMC010029152.1:2460083-2578734 GCA_023531435.1 Papaver californicum
AAAAAAAAAAAAAAGTTAAAATGACTTTTTCACAAGTATAAAATGACAAAAATAATATCAAGATACCCAATTAGATAACCTTTTTCACCGCAATGCTCGTGAAATGACTCCTAATATTTACCTATTTGAAGACATCTTCATTGTCCCAACACAGAAACATACTCACCCATTTCACCAAATTATGTCAGAACCTATATGTCAACCTTACTCTACAGAGTTATAATGGATTTCTCCTTAACACACCTGATTATACCCATACTATTAAAAATATAATATACAAAAGTAGATCACTTGCCTTATAACGAAGTAAAACACCAGACACAAAAATAAAATGTCAAAAGAACACATCCTGTTGGTAAAATTTCAGAGCACTATTTGGAAAAATTTATACACAAACCCTAAATCATACACACAAATCACATAAAAATGAGCGTTGTTGGTCAAAATTCTGATTCCGAATCTGATGATATATCCTGCAACATCAAGTATGGAAAAACAAAGAGGTGGAAATAAGATAAACATGTCAGTTGGGTGATACTCATGGCCACACAGCTAATGATTCTGCATTCTGATCTTGAACTATAGCAATTTTTGTATCCGTTCCTCTGTTTTATTGTTCACTACTCAAAATTATAGAAATTTAATTAGCTCTGTTGATATTTGACCATTGTTACTGCTGACATGTTGTTAATGGCGTTAACAGAACCTTCTCTCTTTACTAATGATCCTGTTCCTACTAGAATTCTGAATACGTTTTTGAGCACAAGAAGTCATCTCTAAACCAAACTCTATGATCCTAATCCTAGCAGAACTAGTATTCTGAATCCGTTTTAGAGGATAAGTCATCCCCGAACCAAGCTCCTTTCCAACACTACTAATGTCTTAGAGGTGACTACTTCTGATTACAAATCATGTGATGCAACATCCCCACTCGCCACCTACAACACTGGTTACGACACAGTTCCACTAACAAAAGAAGGTCACCAGTGGCAATCCTGTTGACTGTAGCAATGGCCTCAAGGTTGATATTCTGGCTTCAAATTCATCATATCTTAGGTTTTGGCGGTCTGGCCCAACCTATGGAGCCAATGGCTACGTCGAGTCTGGATGTACACAAGGTGCAGGGAACCATGTTTTGATGTAATAAGGATGTTATACAGTTCAAACTAGATTCAATGTTTCAAACCTAGTTGCAGTGGTACAATGAAGGTTAATATTTCAAAAAACAGTTCTAATAATGGTTTTCCATATATGAAATGCAGAGATTATGGAGACTTTACATGGGTGGATGATTATCTATTCTCTAGCAATACAACACATGTAACTTTACTCCAGATAATGTCTGTCATAATATATCACACAAAATGAATGTAAAGTAACAAAAAACAAACAAGTAGACTGATAAAAGAAAACTGAAAATATAGTGGAGACAATCACGTAACAAAAAAGGTCATTTTCATATATATTTGTATTTCAGATTCTCTACACATTGTAAAATGATTGTTTTGTTAGAATCAAAGACCTGATAAGACTGAAATTGAAAGATACTTACACTAAACCTGATAGTTAAACTACAACCAGTCTAAACCTAGTTGTTCACAGTGAATAACTAATATTGCCATCACAGCATTATGACCTAATGTTGCTAACACAACATCATTAAAAAAATTTGTTGCTAACCTAACAGTTCGACAATAAATTTATGTTGATAACCAAAAGCAAACGAAATCAAAGATGTCAAAAAATCAACAAATCATCACACCTAGATACTGAAACCTAAAAATCAACACACCCACAAATCGAAACCTAGAAAATCTTTACACTCAGGTACAAAAAACATCCCAAATCACGAAACAAAGAAGAAATAAATTACCTTGATCACAAGAATGAATAATATATCCCGAGTAGAAGGTGATTTCACAATAAACCTGGTTGAAGATTAGATGAAGGAAAAGATTAGATCAGTGGGGAGAGGGGGCAGTTTCTCTTCACTATCCCTAAACCTAATCGACTTGTATCTCTGACTCTCTGTGAAGACTGAAGAGAGACGAAAGAGGAAAGGACCGAAAGGTGGTGCAAATGTATTAGGGGTAGGAAATTACAAGTACACCCCTGGGTTATCGGATGTCGGACATTAACCTCCCGGATATTGCCTAATCCGGTTCCGTTAGGCTAAGGAGGTAAAATCCGATAGTAATTCCGATTCCGGAATCCGAAATCCGATAAATCGGATAAAATCCTATAAGATATCGGATTGTCGAAAACGGATTTCGGAATTCGGATGTATATTGACAGCCCTAGCTGCAGCATTGACCTGGTCATCGCTAAACTCTGGATTGATCTCCTTTAGCCTTGGTTCCTTTGAACATTTTCATCAGTTGAACCATGCTGAAATGCCTGGTTTTGTAAGGAAAGCACCGTTGGAACTCTTCGTCGGATGTCGCTCGATACCAACCAAGGCACCTATCAGTGTAAAAATAAAGTTGTTCCCATCTTAACTGCTTCACATAATCAAACTTCACCGTCGCACCATGGTCAGTGAGACTTCGAATCTGCACCACATCATCGGGGGTGATCGTCATCTCTCCCCACGGTATGTGGAAGGTATCGGTCTCAGGATACATCCTCTCCATGCAGGATGATATCGACACCCGGTCATGATATAATATTGAATTCTCGGCAGCCGTAAATAAACCCGTGTTCAGTATAATTTGCTGGAACCGTTCACACTCACCATCTAACAACCAATCTTTCTTCTTTGTTGGTGCAGCCGTAGGTTTGAGTAGACGAACCGCATCAGAATGGCCCTAATATACACTACGAATTAAAAAATAATTAAAATAACAATTAACACTTCTACGAAGAAAAAAATAATATGTTAAGAATGGTGTTTTATAATTATTACCTCAGTTGAGTAAATTTCTTTCGCCCAAGAGTCTTTGTACCCAAGTAATAGATCTCCTCCATCTCCTGGGAGGCCAGGTATTTGGCCTTCTTGAATACCCTTCATCTTCAAAGAGTCGGGGACCTTGTGTCCTTCTTTCTTCTTAACTGGCTTCTTTGTACCACTTCCTTCTCCTTGTCTACCACTTGGTTCTCCTTCATCTTGGTATCTATCTTGTGGAGCACTTGGTTCTCCTTCATCTTGGTATCTATCTTGTGGAGGACCTGGTTCTCCTTCTTCTTGGTTTCTACTTCTTGGAACACTTGGTTGAGTTCCTTCGGTGATAACAATTCCGCTAGCGCTCTTTTGTTTTCTTTCACTAGCAGTTACTTTCTTACCCCCTTTATGACGAGGACCCGAAAGAATTGTATCGTGGGAAAGCTTAGATCGCCTTTCCCTAAAAAAAATAAAAGAAAGAACATATATTTCCAACAAGACACCGTTTAATCACTACATAATCGGTAGACAAAGTACATTAAACTCAACCGATTGTTCATAATCGGTAGTCAAAAAAACAAAGTAACTGCTGATTGTGCATAATAGGTAGCTTGGGCTCTACATTATCTACCGATTGTTCATAAAAAATGGAACAAAAAATTCTAAGCTATGGACACACATACAATCGGTAGTTACATAAAAAAATTAACTACCGATTATGTGTAAATTTGGGTCTAGGAATATAATTGGTAGTTAATGACTAAATATAACTACCGATTATGGTCGATGTTTTGAGGAATCACTAACTTTCATAATCGGAAGTTTAACCCTATACGAAACTATCGATTGTGCCTAAATTTTGGTCCAGGAATATAATCGGTAGTTTATGACTAAATATAACTACTGATTATGGTCGATGTTCATGAATCACTAACTTTATAATCGGGAATTTAACCCTATACAAAACTACCGATTATGCCTAAATTTTGGTCCAGAAATATAATCGATAGTTAATGACTA
The DNA here is from genome assembly GCA_023531435.1 of Papaver californicum. Classification (NCBI taxonomy): domain Eukaryota; kingdom Viridiplantae; phylum Streptophyta; class Magnoliopsida; order Ranunculales; family Papaveraceae; genus Papaver; species Papaver californicum. Next base: position 2,463,985 of record JAJJMC010029152.1, read on the forward strand.
AACATAACTACCGATTGTGCATGATGTTCATGAGAAATGAAGAACACTAACATAATCGGTAGTTAAATACAAACACGACACTACCGATTATGACAAATAGCCTAAAACCCTAGATATTCTATCCTCGATTTCATTCGATTGAAGCAAAATAAACACTAATAATGGTAAACCCTTACCTTATTGGAGCCATTATAAAGTAATGGAGATGATGATTGTCGAAATCAGTCTTCGTTTCTAGGTCATCATCTTTGTGTTCTTCGTGTTCTTCATGTTCTTCACTATGTTCTTCAACGATCTCTCTATTTCTTACTCTCTCGGCAAAATCCGGCCAGTTAGTATTAGCAGGTTGAAGGGTTGTCTGCTTTTTTCTTACCATTTTCATATTGTAGTTACGACGATGAATTGGTTTACGATTATACGATGAATTGTTTTACGATTAATCGGTTTACGATGAGTTGGATTGTGCTACAATCGGTAGTTTGAAAACAAGAGAAGAAGAAGAGAAAACAGTGAGTGATAATCGGTAGAGAAGAATGTGAGAATGGTTTAGGTTTAGGTTTTTAAACTTTAATTAGTGAAAGGGTTAATGGTAATTGTTTGATTACTGAGAGGGTATTTAAGTATTTTTACATACCACTAGTTTATCTCATAGCCACATCTATGGGATGGGTTTAAAATAATAGCCCCAAATTGGTTTTGGGTAGCCCTCAAAATGACTAGGTTTTGTAAGTGGTACATCGAGAAAGATGAAATGGAAAATTTGGGTCATATTTTTTTATATCCATCCAGAGTTTCAGGCAGAGTACAATATGTGCATATATGGAAGTTGAGTGCCGAAAGATTTTAAGTCAGGTTGGGAGGTGCTTCTTTTGAAGTAGAACTTGAAAGGTAACAAATGGTTGAATCGGTTATACAATCATCGTCACTAATGGGTACCTCTTTATATGCACAATCTTCGGTTGCTTGACAACATCATACAAGTGTGAGGGCATGATAGCATATTTCAATGGGTTTTTGAATGAGGGAACACCCTTTAGTGATTTTCTTCCCCAGTATAAAGGAGCTATAAAGCAACGTCATGACGAAGAAGTCAATGAGATTTTCTGATGGTGTGTGAAAGAGCAGTTTTGACGTCCAAAAATCCTATTGAAGAAAAAGCTTCGGGAGCTTATACAAGGAACATGTTTGCAACTTGTGAAAATGAATTTGTAGAAAGTTTTGTATGTACTGCACGAGAAATCGTCGAGGAGGAGTCGAGATGCAAGTATTTGGTAGGCAAATACAAGGATAAGGATGAACAAATAAACATCGTTACATTTAACCCTAATGACCTTAACGATTAAAGAGTAAGTTGCAGCTGCCAAATGATATTGAATTTTTATGGTGATTGTTAGGAGAAAAACCACTTTTATTAGAGGGTAAACCGGTTTGGGGATGTATTTAAAAATATTCCCGTATCAATAATCATATTTATCGTATTATGGGTTTAAATGATGTAACATTTGTTATAATGGTGTTGATTGGACTCAATGTTAGAGTGAACCATATTCAGACATAATCCAAGTGCAAGCTTAATAAAGGTTTCTTTATTTAGTAAGTTTACCTCACTATATAACAAGGATCTTGAGAATATATATAGTTTAAGTAGGAAGTTAGGTTTATTCTTTTAAGTAGTCATGAATGATTCTCCAAATATTTAGTTATGTGTACTTGATTGCAAGTTAGGATAAGGATAATATGAAAAATTAAAATTAAAAATGATAGGGAAAGTTTTTTTTAAATCCATTTGGAAATCGGCTTTCTTTCTAATAAATGTGACTTTCCCTTATCAAATATCATTTTTATAAGGTTTATTTCTTTATTTATTTAGAATGTTTTCAATTAACATTCAAGCATTGTAATATTGTGGTAAAGAAGGAAAATTGTAAGTTTGCCATTAAAAAAGGTTCTAAAATTCCTGAAACGGGTGTTGAATATTGGCCAGCAATTCTAATGTTGTTGCTAACACTATTATTGTCCATTATCGTTGCTTCTTCTACTTACTACTACAATGAATATAATACTCCTTCACAGGTATTTTATCGGAGAAAAACAATACTCCGTAATAAAGAATTCACTTTGTTTAAGTGAATATTATCTCTATATCGTTGAATAAATATTGGGATTGATTTGTATAAACTTGATAATGATTTTATGTAACCATTTGATTATACTTATTTCTATTAATTTTTAAATTGGTGCATTTAATTGAATCTTTTTACAGACAGTATGTTGTGGAATCTTTAAATTGTAAGTGGTATGTACTTTATAAGTTTGGCACTTTGGTAAAAATAGCGCACGGGCATAAGAGGACTTGTAACTTATATTTCCAAAATTTCTCCACCTTTCATGAGAGGTGCCCTAGTTAACGCAATTTTCTTGTAGTTTGCTGGAGGAAAATTGCTATATCAACTTATCAATTTAACATCCTTCACAAAGGATGTCGAAACATCACCTTGGAAGCTTAGAATAATTGCAATTGTGATTCATTTTATTGTGTGTGCCATGATGGTGCATCCAGAGTCCCCAAGATGGCTTTTATAGAAAGGTAATTGTAAGGACATAAATTCATCAGTTCCACGTGTTCACATCATAAGAAAAAAGTATCATATTATGTTACACCGAGAAGTACAAGAACAAAATAAATAATAAAGAAAGACAGCTATAAAACATTTATTACACATCGGGAGCAGAAAAGTCAGACTAAATTAATGCATACAAGACACGTGGAAAGTACACAAGAAAAAGTATCATCAATAGCCAAGATAATCATTTGCGCTCTGGTTATCTCTTGCGCCCCACAATCATCTGGTCATCTCTTGCGCCCCACAATCATCTGGTTATCTCTTGCTCCCCATAATCATCTGGCCATCTCTTGCGCTCCATAGGCATCTGCGCCCTGCTACACGCGTGCTATAAATTTTAATCATGCAAGAGTAAATATGCTCCACGTCAAATTCCACACGTCACACATGCCAACCTCCACATAATAAAGACAAATGACCAATAAATATTCAATCCAAAGGGAAGCTGCGCATCAGCAAGCGGAACTAGTGAGAAGCATTACTAATGGAATAAGATGAGATGTGCCCAAGGACAAAGATAAGATCAAGAAGATTAAAGATAAGATGGAGTGAGGAAGAGGGACCCATCATATTTTACTATAAATACCAACCCCAAAATAGAAAGAAGGGGATAACAAAAAATAGGGGGAGAAGACTCTGAAGGAAATTGTAAAAGGGGAAAAAGCTAAGACGAGGTTAAGAACTCTATTGAACTAAATTACCTTAATTCTTTATATGACCATGTGTACAAAATATGTGTTGATAAATAACAAACTGAATTTTCATGTGGATGTAGGCTTATTAGATGAACCACGTTACATATTGAGTTGTTTTTCATTTATATTTGAGTGATGATTCCATGTATTATAATCTTTCTATATCAATTTCACTTGGAATATTGTCATTTTTAAACAACTCAAGTATTTGGTTGTGATTGAAGACCAAAAATGGTCGTCACAATTTGGCGCTAGAAACAGGGACGTGTAAAGGATTTATCCTACCTTGAATCACAATTTTGATTTTATTCCCTGTACGACAATTTTATTCTCTGTATCATTTTAAAGCATCTATTGTATCATTTTACCATTTAAAATGTCATTTCTCGACAAGTTAAATTTTGGTTGTTGTCGATCATGTAATGGTCATTATAATTTTATTCTCTGTATCATTTTAAAGCATCTATTGTATCATTTTACCATTTAAAATGTCATTTCTCGACAAGTTAAATTTTGGTTGTTGTCGATCATGTAATGGTCGCTATAATTTTATCCTATGTATCATTTTAAAGCATCTATTGTATCATTTTACCATTTAAAATGTCATTTCTTGACAAGTTAAATTTTGGTTGTTGTCGATCATGTAATGGTCGCTACAATTTTATTCTCTGTATCATTTCAAAGCATCTATTGTATTATACAAAATCTTTGATTCATACAAAAAACGTTAATAAGTAAGAAATTTTTTGAACTTTAGAATTTCTTGTTACCCCTTTTTTGTATGAATTTGTACACATTAAAGGAAAATGAAATATTTATTCAGCTTATGAAGTATATATTCATTTGAAATGGTTCAAATTACTTATGTTTTTATAAATAATTTTTTTGAAATCATATAATTTTTATAGAAACTACCAAAGGAATTCTCAAAAGCAGCAGAGGATTGGTATTAGAAGAAAACCAAACATTACGAAAGAAAATCAAACAAGGTAGAAAATATGTCACGAGCGGAAAATTCACGAAATTAAGAGAGTTATGCAAGAGGAATTCTTCAACAAAGGGAGATAGTTAATAACCCAGAGAGTCAGCAAAGCAATTCAGAGGGATATTCTTCACTTCAGGAGAATAATCAAAACAATTATGAACATAATCGTTCTCCATCACAGGATAATACCCAGAATATTATTGATCATCTATAAAATTTAATGGAGGATATGAGTAAGGTGCGCAAAGAGCAACGAGTTTGTGCCGAACAAATCACACGATTAACTAAAGAAAATCAAACGTTGAAAGAAACGATCCAGCGAAATGCGAAGCCAGCTGCCACCAGAACACGGGGACAAGAAGTAAGTTCCAGTAGATTCGAAAGAAGAAGAGAAAGAAGTAGTCGAGATCAAAGAATGATACTGAGATCCACATCACATCCACCTAGACAAGAAAGCATGAATCGGGCAAACCCAGGACCACAACATGATCAATGGAAAAAATGCTTTGAAGATATGGAGCAAATGAGGGAAGAAATAAGAAACCTAAAGAATAAAAAAGGTGGGCGAATAGAGGAAGTGTTAAAGGAAGCTAGGTGAACACCATTAGCACCACACTTAGCATTTGCACCAATGCCCCGACAATGCAACGTTCCAGTTTTTGAATGCTATGATGGTACCAGGGATCCGACCCCGCATTTGAAATATTACAACCGAATCATGGTGCGTTGGGAGCAAAATGATGCTGTAATGTGTCAATGTTTCCCATCAAGTTTGAAGGGACTGGCACTGGCATGGTATGATAAATTGCAATAAAGTTCTATTCATTCGTATGCGCAGCTGATTCGAAATTTTTTGGAAGCATATATGTACAACAGGCCCGTAGACTCAGGATTGGATAGATTATATTCTCTCGCTTCATGGACAGAAGAATCAATTCGTGATTATACAGCCCGGTGGCATGCAATAGCCAAGCAATTGGAGATGTTGAGCCAGATGCTGCCATTAACAACTACAAGTGGGGAATAACTAACCGAAAAAGTCAGCTCTTTGTTGATATTCATAATATCAACCCGAAATCTGAAGGGCACCTTAGAGAAATAATCGAGACATGTGCAAGACTACAAGACATACAGGGGCAATGTCCAAGGATAGTATCGCAACAGCAAGGAGATGCAAGAAGAGAAAATTCAATAGAACCATCGTCAGGGTCGGGAAAAAGATTTCCAAATAAAGCTGAAACTAGTGAACCAAAGCGTCCACGAATAGAGGGAAAGAAGAAATTTTTTCAGGAGCGAGTGTTTACAAAAATTAACGCTCCATATTCTAATTGAGCGCACTTTAAACTCAAAAGAATATTGTGAGTATCATTGCTATCGGGGGCATTCAACCGATCGATGTAGAAACTTAATTTTACTAGTCCAAGGGATGATTGACGCTGGAGAATTAAAAGAATTCATTCAATCACCTGCACCACTCTCAAGGCTTGATAAAGGGAAATCTGTTAATATCCCCCACAAGAATCAGACTATCAATATGATTTCCTTTTCTAAATCAAATCCATCACCGATGGACGCAGCAATTGACAGGAAGCTGCACAAGAGATTAATCAACCATGAAGTATTTAAAGTTGCAGGAAGGATCACTGAAACACCACTAACATTTTCAGCAGAAGAGGTAGATCAAGAAGTAGAAACTCACAACGACCCTCTGGTTCTCACCCTACCTGTGTCTGGTTGGAATATCACAAAGATTTTGATAGACGAAGGAAGTTCTCTTAATGTGTTATTCTTTGACACATTTCTGAAAATGGGATTGAATGAAGATCAGTTTGATCCATCTCGCTACACCATCTATGGATTCAATGGAGTAGCATCGAAACCCAGAGGAGAAGTCACACTTGAAATAATGACTGGACCCTTGAATGTTGTAACCAAGTTCAGTGCGGTTGAAGCACCTCCACCTTACAACGCCATCATCGGGAGGCATTGGTTCCATCAGTTAAAAGGGGTTGCATCGACGTACCATCAGTACTTGCAATTTCCAACACCTCAGGGAGAAATAGAAATTAAAGGAGATCAGATCATGGAAATAACGTGCGCTCTCACGGAAGCACGCATAAATCAAGAAAAAACTCAGCAAGTGAAAGCAAAGAAGAAGGAAAGTCCAAGCTAAGGGAGGAGCAATAAATCAGTATTTGTCTGAAGTCGCACCTAGCAAGTCAAGCAATGAATAACGAATAGATTCTAAAGCCAAAGGATATGATTTAGGAACAAAAAAAGGGGGTGAAACCTCACAATAGCAGTTCAAGGGGGGTCCCACATTCTTAGGAGCCCCCAAATCTGTTTTTTCGGCTGTAGAGAAAACCAAGAACATCAACATTGGAACGCCAGAATTTCCAAAGGAAATTAAAATTGGAACCCTGATGAGACCAGAAAGGGAGAAAGATTTAATCCAATTACTCAAAGAGTATGCCGATGTGTTTGCATGGAAAATAGGAGACATGCTAGAAATTGACCCAAGCATTGTTCAACATGAATTACGTATACATCCGGGCACCATACCGTTTTGGCAACGGATGCGAAAAGTAGCACCTGAATTTCATGATCCAATAGAAAAATAATTGAAGAAGCTAATGGACGCATGATTCATTCGAGAAGTGCGCTACCCAATGTGGATATCAAACATGGCCATAGTTCCAAAGAAAACTAGAGGTGTGAGAATCTGCATAGACTTCACCAATTTGAATAAAGCATGCCCAAAAGACAGTTATCCACTCCCAAGCATTGATCAATTAGTAGATGCTGTCGAAGGACACAAAGCCTTTTATTTCATGGATAGACATTTTGAATATAACCAAATTTCACTTGTCGAGGAAGCTCAAGAGCATACTGCATTTTTTACCCCACGAGGATTGTATTGTTATACGAGAATGCCGTTTGGATTGAGAAATATAGGAGAAACCTACCAACGGTTAGTGGACGCAATCTTCAAACCTTGGATAGGACGCACATTGGAAGTCTACGTAGATGACATGCTGGTAAAAAGCAAGATGGCAAAGGATCATTTACAAGACTTAATGGAGATTTTTCAAGCTCTGCGCAAATACAAAATGAAAGTCAATCCGGAGAAATGCATTTTTGGAGTTACATCAGGGAAGTTTTTGGGTTATCTAGTTACGGAGAAGGGAATTGAAGTTGATCCAGCAAAAATACAGGCTATCGTAATATGCCATCCCCAAGAAATGTTAAGGAAGTACAAAAACTGAACGGATGCTTAGTAACGCTTAACAAATTCATTGCAAGGTCATCGGATAAGTGCAAACCATTTTTTGATACTCTTAAGAAGGGAGCCAAGTTTATATGGAATGAAAACTGCGAACAAGCCTTTCAGAACATCAAACTATATCTTGCGACTTTACCCGCATTGCAGAAACCGCAACCTGAAGAGATCTTGGCTCTATATATAGCTGCAACAGAAGATGCAGTGAGCGCAGTGCTGGTACGAACAAATGATAAAGTGGAAAAACCAATCTACTACATTAGCAAAACTTTCAACCTTGCGGAGAGAAACTATACCAAGATTGAACAGTTAATATTAGCACTGGTATTTGCCACACAGAAGCTGCGCACATATTTTCTAACGCACTATGTACGAGTACCAAGCAAGGCTCCACTGGAATCAGTGTTAAAAAATACAGGAAAAGTGGGGAGAATTACAAAGTGGAATACACAGTTGGAACAATTTCACATTCTTTTTGAAATGCAAACTGCTCAAAAGTCTCAAGTTTTGGCGGATTTTCTTGCAGATTTGCCATTAGAAGATGATTTCGAAATCCAAGGATTACCAGGAATGGAAGAGGATGACTCTCACGATATTTTAGACTCTGTCAATTCTCGGAGATGGGAAGTTTTTGTTGATGGATCCCGAAATAAAGAGGGGGCAGAAATCGGTATTGTAATAACAACACCCACGGGAGAGCGATTGATACATGCTTTTCGTTTAGAATTTGGAGAGCACACCAACAATATAGTAGAATATGAGGCTGTGGTTCATACTCTCTGGTTAATTATTGAACTTGGAATTACCGATGTACGGTTGACAAGTGACTCACAATTGATAATCCGACAAGTTGAGCTAAAATATCAAGCAATTGATAAAGACTTGATTCAATACAAAGGCCTCGTGCAAAAGTTAGCGTCCCAAGTTCCAAACATCATTTTTCGCCATTTGTCCAGAGATAAGAATCGTCATGTAGATGCGTTAGCATTTATTTCCTCAATGATCAAAGATCCGAACACATCTGCCATCAAAATTGGACGTATTTATGAACCATCAATTAAAGTATGGGTAGTTGAAAATGTGGAAGATGAAATAAGTGAAGATCTTGAGGATTCGGCCACAAAGAATGACGCAAATATACCCCAAAAACCAAAGGATAGGTGCGTAGAAGAAGATTGGAGGATTGGAGGATTGCACTACATCATTACTTGCTAAAACAAATATTGCCTGTGAACGCCAAGGAAGCAAGGAAAATATAATCAAAGTCTGTTAACTATCAATTAAGGGATGTAATTTTATACCGAAAGCTCTTCATGGGACCACTACTTCGGTGTGTATCACAGCCAGAAGGACATCGAATTTTAACAAATATACATTTTGGTGACGCTGGGAATCATAGTGGGAGACAATCATTGGACCTCAAGGAAAAAACGCAGGGATATTATTGGGTCACAATGCAAAAGGATGCCGAAGATATGGTCAAAAGATACGAAGAATGTCAACGTTTTGCTAAGAAAATCAGAGCGCCGGCAACAGAACTTAATTCAATACTTAGTCCATGGCCATTTGCAAAGTGGGGAGTAGATATTGTCGGACCCCTACCTGAAGGAACACGGAAAAGGAAATAGCTAATTGTAGCAACAGATTATTTCACCAAGTGGGTGGAAGCCAGGGCAGTTGCGCACATTAGAGACTCGGATGTGTTCAAATTCTTGTTTGAAGACATTATTTGTAGATTTGGAATCCCAGTGGCAATACTTTCAGACAATGGACAGCAGCTGCAGGGAAAAAATATTAATATACTTTTTGAAGCCTTCAATATCCAAAACAGAAAGTCAACTCCCCTTTACCCCCAGAGCAATGGACAGGCTGAAGCTACAAACAAGACAATTGCACTTAATCTCAAGAAGACTATGGAAGGGAATCACAAGCGATGGTGTGAGCAACTTCATAACACTCTATGGGCCTATCGCACCACAAGGAGATCTTCCACTGGAGAGTCACCATTCTTACTTACCTATGGGGTAGAAGCAGTCATACCAACGGAAATAATATTACCAACTACCAAGACAGAGGCATGAGAAAGGAATTTAAATGAAGATTTAATGCTTGAAAAGTTGGATGATCTAGAAGAAAGAAGAGAAGTTGCATTACAAAAGATGGAGAATTATCAAAGAAAGTTAGCGAGTGAATATGAAAAAAAAAAAGTAAAGCTGCGCATTTTGTTGAAGGGCAGTACGTACTGCGACAAATTCCGGAATATCAAAAGAATAAAAAAGCTGAAAAGTTTGCACCCAATTGGGGAGGTCCTTATATCATACAGGACATTGCGGGACAAGGATCCTATTATTTGCGAAATATGGATGGAGAAGTTTTGCGACATCCTTGGAATGTGCAGTATCTTAAACCATACTATCCATAATTTTTTATGCAATCATATAGTAATTTGAGTTCATACGGGGTAAAGCAAATAAAGGCAAAATCTCATAGGAGACCCATATAAAAGTCTTAAACATTGACTATTGGGTACATCCGCTAACAAGAGATACCCTATATGACATTAATTATTATATCAATTAACAGGGGCCACATAGGTAATTTCCTCTTGGCCAAAGAGAAGTTACTATGTGAAGCGCACCCTCAAAAGGATCCCAAGGTATAATAAATATCTTCAGGTTTCAAATTATATACTCATTTTATCTTATGATTTTATTGCAGGAAGAAAAGTAAAATGTCAAAGGAATGAAAAGAATATCAGAAAATAATTATTTTTATTTATATGTTATCACAGAACAAAAATGATACGCAGCAAGATACAAGAAAAATTTTAAGAAGCAGGATCAGGGGTAGGAGCTGGGTCAACACTTGAAGCGGGATCAGAAGTTGAAGCAGGAGTAGCATGGGGAGGAGTAGCACGGGGGGAAGGCTCGGCAACCACCCTGCGTGGATAGGTTTTGGTCCAACCATCCTTCGCAACCCTATCAAGGGTATTCTTAATTGCCAGAGCAATACCCCGTTTTGTCTCCACTTTCATATACTCTATCTTCCCTCGTGAAGCAATAAGCATATCCTCGTACGTTTTTATCTTGCCATCAGCTAATGAAGCCCTGCTCTCAGCCAAAGAAGATTGATTCTGCCAGTATGTAAGCTTTTCCTCCGCCACATCCAAGTCATCAGAGTAGCACTTGACAGCAGTTTTCCAATTAACATCTGCTTCTTCCTCCTTGGAAGTAATCTGAGTAACTCGGTCTTGCGCCTTAACCAGTTTAGTTGTGGCTTCCCCAAGTTGTTCATTAGCCACCTTCAGCTTGTCATTTGCTTCAGAAAGCTCCTTCTCAGCCTTTGCAGACAAAAGCTTAAATTTCTTCAGCTCCTTATCAGACTCATCAACCTTGGCAGTTGCTCTCTTAAACTTTCCTTCAAAATCTACATAGAAAATAAAATATTGTTAGACTATATAAAAAATAAGTAAGATTAACTTTTTGATACAAGATAAGCTACCTATAGCAAGGGACTCAAACTTCTGTAAATCTAGGACATTTTTATCATTATAAAGATCAAGAAACTCAAATTCACTCAGAAGTTTAGCATAATCTATCGTGGATTGTTCGAGATCTTGTTTATATTGCGCAATCTCAACTTCATATGTTAATCCTCTATCACGCAGCAAATTAATCTTCTCAGTGCGTTTATCAAGCTCTTTATGTAAACGCTGAATATCAATATCTCGATAAAGGATTTTATCTGAGAGGCTGCGAACTTGACTTTGAGCTTCTGAAAGAGCTTTTCCTCTAGCATGAGAATCTGCAGCTGCGTTATCTCTTTCTTTGATGAGATGCGCCACAAAATTTGAATGTCTGGAATCATGCTGCGACCTAGACCGAGAAAATTTAGCAAGGATATTTTTGCGCTCTACACAAAGCTTTCGATTTTCCTCTTCAAATTTTCCTACTTTCACCATGGCTTCAGCAACGCTATCATTATTACATAAAATAGCAGCATCAAATTCCCCCTCTTTGCTAATAAAGACTTCTTTCAAAGATGCATACTCCGTCGAGAGTTTTTTATACGCAAGGAGAATTTTATTCTTCTCATCTACCAGTTTATTGAAATTCTCCTTGATCTTTACGTTCTCCTCAGTGACTTTCATTACGTGCCCATGTAAAGACGTGGCTCTATCCCGAAGCTTAACAACAAGATTTGAATCCCCCTCTGATCCCATAAAGAATTTCAGAAATATGTGCTAAAAGAAAATAAAATAACATAGAAAATAAAGTATTGTAACTTTGGCTATGAAGAGTAGACAGCTGCTGTCGGAGCTCTTTATTCTCCTGCTTTAACTCAGCAGCACCACCCTCCGACAGTCAAAGGCGAAGTGAATCAGCCTCCGCTCTGACTTCAACAAGTTCTTCCTCAGCACTCCTAAGTTTATCCTCCATCATCAGTGAACGAGCTTGGAAGAACTTGTACGCAATCAGAGAGCAATTCTCATTATAAGCAAGCTGTAAAATCAAAAGATAAGCACTAGAGTAGAAAATAAAGAAATAAGAGTCAATAAATAAACGAATTATGAGGAACATACCTGCATAAGAGCCTGCTGCGGACGGGCATATACAGTTCAATCTGCCAATGCAAGGACTTCAGCAAGGGTGGATGGCACCTCAACGTCGAAAGGGCAAGCTTCACTTACATTTTCCTTTTACCAAGCCTTCATCACCGTATCAAAAGGAACGGAGCACATGTCCGCTCGCAATTTGGCAACAGAAGCGGAGTCAGTAGGCTTTGGCTGATCGTTGCTAGGAATTAGAAGCAGGTCTTTCTCCCTGAACCAATCGAACGCATCTTCTTCTCTTCCAACGAGATTATCAACGTCGTAGACACTCTTGCCATTTTCCGTGCGAGAAGCCATTTCCTCGCTAGCAACTGAAGCAGTATACACTTCTTCCTCAGAACGGGAGACTAAACTTTCTGCGCTCCCAAAAGCATCTACTGCGATTTCCTCAAGGGAAGAATCAGCAGTATTGGAAACCAAGGAGGGGGAGGGATTTCCCATGTTAGCAGCTACTTTATCCTCGTAAGAAGCATGTTCAACTTCCGTTTTGACTATGGTCTCCAGCCTGGCAGGAGCATACTCAACCACAGCACCGTTCAGCTATGTCATGGGCGCAGCCTGCTCTTTGTCATTCAAATCATCCACGAACTCATAAAGAACGATATCATCAACGTGAAACAAAGGAGAATGAGATAGGAAATAAGAAATGACGGAGCTCGCGTCTAGAGGAGATTCAGTATCCGCTGCTTGAGGGGCTTCAGTTGCAACATCACCCAACGCAGCAGGACAAGAAGCTATTGGAGTTACGTTCTGCACCACGCCACCTTCTATCCTCAAAATAGGCTGGCTAGGAGAAGGATCAGCCTTAGTAAGTTAGCAACACGCAATTCAAATGTTCTGAGTACCTTTTCAATACAAGACGGAGCAGTACCTTGTCAGATGGAGGAGTAGCTTTGCGCTTGGTGCCTATATCAGTTTTTAAACTTTCTTTCTCTTCTGGAGGCTGCGTAAATTTTTTTTTAAGAAAAACAACTTATGCAACACTTAAGATAACGAGAAATAAAAAAATCATTTCTTACCATATCACCATAAGAGAAGTTAAACCCGTCGAAGTTCAATAGCCACGGGCAGTAGGAGGGGAATCGTTCCTGAAGGCTCCGTACTGCGTTTTACGAAGCTTGGCCATAAATCCAAGGCCCTTCAATCACCAATGGCGTAAGATACCACCGGTAATCATGATCCCGACGCAGCTTTTCAACCAAAGATTCTTCCATTCCCGAATTGAGATTAATCTTCGTAGCATCAATATCACCCAGCAAATAGATTTCATCGCCTCTTGTGCATCTAGGACCAACACTCCAGTTCATGTAATTTTTATCAGCAAAGGAATCGGAGTAGGACAAATGGAAGTTCTTCACTGTATAATGGACGCGGTACGAGGATTAGGTGTATAGCAGGTGAAGTTGGTTTTCCCAACGCTGCGCATGCTGCATTCATCCAGAATTCTCCACCAATTTCCATTGTACTGCGCAACTGAACGCGTGGTGCTATTTTTAGCCTGACTACGGCTAGCTAGGACTTCAAACTGGTAGGGGCATTGACTGTCATATGAGGGATAACCCAGCATCTATTGCACCAGCAACAATCAACAATCTTGTGGGAGAATAATAAAAGTTCAGAATCATATTCAAGGAGATCTTGTCTCCTTCAGGGGAGTTATAAAGGGAAAAATTAAAATCCTGAAGGCCATAGTTCCTTTTGAACTCCTCCATGTCCATATTTTTGAATCTAAGAAGCTCATGAACCCGGTCACTTCTGGTAGTAGATCTCACAGGAGGAGGAGCAAGACTACGAATTCTTCTGGGATGCACAGGTCTACCTTCATCCCTTTTCTTGCCAGCAGAATGCCGATCACGCTGGGAAGCATGTTTAGGGGCACAGCTACTATCTTTACCAGACATGATTAATCTACAGACCAAGAAGAAACAAGGTTACAATGATGAACAATATAAAATAATGCAAAACTTAACAGAAAAATCAACATGCAAAAACTTTTTACAGAAGAAGTCTAACAGTCTCACCAGTAAAATAAGATGAAGTAGATCAGCGAAGATTTGATCTTGGGAAGTAAAAACCTTGATCAAACGAGGAATCTCGGAAAAGTTTAAGGAATAAAGACTTTAAGAAGAAGAAGACAGGAGAAGATCAGAAATGCAATCATCTACAAGCTTGGAAATCAAAAAGTAATGAGAAAAATGACAAAACTTCCTCTTAAATACTGAACCAATGAACTGACACGACTGTAAAAAGGAATTCAAAAGGCGTGAATCTAGACGGCGTGTCTTCATGAAAACGTATGAAACCGTCGAAATTCAAATCGAAATTCAAATTTATTAGGGGAACAAAACCCAACGGTCATCATTACTTTTTGCCTTTTTGAATTCTAGGCACATGGGAGAGAAATCCAAAAGACAAAAAGGGGGCAAATTGTAAGGACATAAATTCATCAGTTCCACGTGTTCACATCATAAGAAGAAAGTATCATATTATGTTACACCGGGAAGTACAAGAACAAAATAAATAATAAAGAAAGACAGCTATGAAACATTTACTACACATCGGGAGCAGAAAAGTCAGACTAAATTAATGCATACAAGACACGTGGAAAGTACACAAGAAAAAGTATCATCAATAGCCAAGACAATCATTTGCGCTCTGGTTATCTCTTGCGCCCCACAATCATCTGGCCATCTCTTGCGCCCCACAATCATCTGGTTATCTCTTGCACCCCATAATCATCTGGCCATCTCTTGCGCTTCATAGGCATCTATGCCCTGCTACACGCGCGCTATAAATTTTAATCATGCAAGAGTAAATATGCTCCACGTCAAGTTCCATACGTCACACATGCCAACCTCCACATAATAAAGACAAAGGATCAATAAATATTCAATCCAAAGGGAAGCTGCGCATCAGCAAGCGGAACTAGTGAGAAGCATTACTAATGGAATAAGATGAGATGTGCCCAAGGACAAAGATAAGATCAAGAAGATTAAAGATAAGATGGAGTGAGGAAGAGGGACCCATCATATTTTACTATAAATACCAACCCCAAAATAGAAAGAAGGGGATAACAAAAAATAGGGGGAGAAGACTCTGAAGGAAATTGTAAAAGGGGAAAAAGCTAAGACGAGGTTAAGAACTCTATTGAACTAAATTACCTTAATTCTTTATATGACTATGTGTACAAAATATGTGTTGATAAATAACAAACTGAATTTTTATGTGGATGTAGGCTTATTAGCTGAACCACGTTATATATTGAATTGTTTTTCATTTATATTTGAGCGATGATTCTCTGTATTATAATCTTTCTGTATCAATTTCACTTGAAAATATTGTCATTTTTAAACAACTCAAGTATTTGGTTGTGATGGTGGTCACATTAATAACTCTAGAATTGGTGATAATTGGCTCTCCTAGTATCAGCTAACTTCAAATAATTTGTAGTTCAAATACATTGTTTAAGTAAGCTGATCTTGGTCTCATCAGGGCCAGAAAGCGAAAGTTGTGGAAACACTGCATATGATAAGATCTCCTCGCGAAGTTCCCGAAGACGTGGAGGCACTGAAATCATCAATGGAAGCGGAAATAGCTAAAGAAGGTTGTATAGAGGATTATGATGATTGGTGTAATAACGCATTTCCCATTAGTATTTTTTTCAAACGATTCGACATAAGAGGTAGGATATCGTATAAAAGGATTTTTGCGGGCATTGGTTGTCTAGTGGCTCAACAGTTTGTGGGTATGAACATGATCATGCACTTTGGCTACACGGATTTAATCTCATTGGCCCTGGATATATTAGTAAAAATGATGAGGAGATGGCAAAACTGGGAGCGTTGGCAATTCCTCTCATCACATCTGCTCTTTCAGTTGTCGGCATAATTTTTTGTACAACTTTAGTAGATCGTTGTGAGAGGAGACGACTTCTTTTAGTTAGTATGTTTGGGATTACAACTTCACTTGGATTGTTATCATATGTTTTTTGTGTTAATGACCAGAGTCTTGGTATAGATGATCGGATTTGGTATGACAACGAAGGAATATCTCCTCTTGGCTTATTAGCATTTGTGGCACTAGCGATATACATAATATTCTACTCATTGAGAATAGGAACTGTTCCATGGATCATAACTTCAGAGATATATCCGATGAAGTATAGAACTGTTTGTGCAGTCATTGGTGCAATGGCTTACTGGGGCTCCAAATTACTAATTCACCACTTTTTTCTGGACGTCGTGGGCTACTTTATAGGCATCACCGGTACGCTTCTTCTGTTGCAGTTGTTCTCGTGGCTTGTCGGTTTATTCATTTACTTGTATGTTCCTGAAACCATGGGGTTTCCGTTGGAAGATGTTGAGAAGCTCTTGTTATAAGAAGAATAAGACATGTACGATATGAGGCAATGGCAATGATAGTTATCATGATGATGCGTAGTGTGTGTGGAAGCAGACAACCTACAGTGAAGGGCGTATAAGAACAAGTAGATTAGGTTAGGTAGAGAGTGAATAAGTGTGTGAATGGACTTTATTCTGTATTTACAAGTTATAAGAAGAAAAAAAGAAAAAATAGAGCTCATTCGTGTGATTATTATGGGCATATACTTGTAGTTAATTATTTTTGCACTTTCCCATCGTGAACCAGGTTTCTCTCGGGGGTTTTTCTTTTAAATCATTGAGATTTCTTCTTTTGTCCGGCTTATTAGGGCATTAATGTTACTAGTTTACATGTGACCTAGGTTGTATTGATGCGGACACGACGTGAAACGGATGCGGTTACAGATAAATTTTAAAAAACTAAGACGCGGACACGTATGTATAAATATTTATATAATAAATTATATATATATATATATATATATAATTTTCACATATAAAAGACTGATAATAAAATAAATATTTAGTAAAGTCTTTCTGATTTAAAATAAGTAGAAATTACTCATAGGTCATTATTTAGTGGGCTGACTTAATGGCAGGTCCACCTATTGAGTCCAGTTTAACCGGTGAATCTTTTTTTAGAAAAATAAAATTTTGGACCCAAAACTTTATTCTCAGGTCCATTGAAGGTGTGAAACTTATAAGACGTACTTTTTAAAGGCCCAAAACACCCTCATATATATAAAAACAGTGTAACTAAATCGAAACTATTTTTCTTCATTTTCTCAATTTGTGTTCCAGAAAAGAGCTCTGACTTTAAAGATCTTTTGAGTTCCTTGATCAATTCATGAAATCAAACTCAAATGTTTAATTGGTAGGTTCATTTCCTTACTGATGATATAGTTTAGGTTTTCATTATTATTTTCTTCTTTTAAAGTTTATTTTAATTTAGGGTTTACAGATTGATGATATACCATCGATTCACTTGATTTTTTTGATGGATTTTGGTGGAATTAGAGTTTATAACATGAGATATGATGTTGATACGTAAACATGAAGAGACTACTTTTGTGAAGAAAGATCTTACTAGCAAATTCAAGAAGAAAAACAAACGTAAGTTTGGCTAGATGTCTTGATTTGATTTTCGGATTGTTTTGCTTTGATATGTGATGGAAATAGGTTTTGATTGCTGAGATTGGTGAGTGTTTATTTGTGTATCTACTATTGTTGGTTCTGAAGTTTATTTTTCTTTTGATCTGTCTTTGGTTTGATTATAAATTGAGTGTGTATTTGGTATACTAAGAAAGAATTGAGGCATTTTTGAGGTACTGATAATAGCAATATCGTATGCATTTAAGCGGTCATTTTTGAATGCACATGATTTTTTCTTCTGTATGAGAGTAGCAAATGGATTTACTTGTGAAAGTACTTATCTGTGCACTATAAATCCATTTGATTTTCTTTTTGTTTTCATATGTCATTGTGTGGATGCATTTTTTTATATAAGAATAAACTGGTTTTTCAAGCTATGTTTACTGTTATTTTTTTGTTATATTTTTATTCAGTTCTTCCTGTTTATGTTGTTGCTTATACACCTCTTGAGTTCTGTTGTTACATATATTTGTTTGAAATTTTATTTTGAACCTGCTATATTGTGTTGAGTGCATATATCATATACTCATGTATTACGTTGAGTGCATATTTCATATACTCATGTATGTTGATTGCATATTTTCTCGTTCATTATTCGCGGCTAACAAGTCAAACTATTTGTTAATAACAGAGGTAAATCTCGTTCATTATTTGCAGTTGTAATTTTTTATATGCTTTTGCATATTTTCAGTTACTCAGATTGTCCAATGATGCAAAGGATTTTGTTTTTGTTACTGGTAGGGCCTATATTAATGA
This sequence comes from Papaver californicum, assembly GCA_023531435.1. Lineage (NCBI taxonomy): Eukaryota > Viridiplantae > Streptophyta > Magnoliopsida > Ranunculales > Papaveraceae > Papaver > Papaver californicum. The sequence goes on from JAJJMC010029152.1 coordinate 2,482,468, forward strand.
ACCAATCCTGATTTTCTTGTATTAATGTGCTTGTTATATTTGTAACTACAGATTCCAATGTTTTTATTTGATCGATCTTATTTACATTTAACGGTGCATATATGTTATACTCTCTTAGTTGTTTATAGACCATGAGACACATAGATGACCAAACTGAACTCATTACTAGTTCTAAACTTGTACTTGGATCTCTCTAAAATTTCATAGACCTGGCATATCTGAGAATTTTAATATGTAAAATCATTGGAGTGAAGGATGAGCAAGCTAGGAGAAGTAAAAGATTTAGGTTCACACGATATTAGTTGAGTGCAATTTTCATATCCTATGAATTAGTTAAGTGCATTATTCATATACTGTGATTGAAAAGACTAAATTTTATATAACAAATAATTTTACTAAGGAGGTTGCTTGTCATGGCTTGTTTTTCCATCAGATATCACTATGAGACCTGCCATTTATGATATTTTCGACCTCAATTATGCTGAGACGTTCTCCGCTTTCATTCGTTGCAGATGGATATGCCAAGCTATAAGAAACATACAGCTAATCATGCTCGTGGACGCTCCAAACTACCAACCAAGGAATCTCAGAAAGATAAAGGTGGTATTACGATCATATATTGATTTTCCAGTTAAATCAGGCAATATAATAACTACAGGTCCTCATATTTATGCATTTGGTATTAGTTTTTTTATTTTATTTTGCGTATGCAATCAAACAGTGAAGATAACTACACTGAGTTTTATTAACAATACAGATTAACTATACTGAGTTTTTTAACAGTGTAAAATAACTATACTAGCTAGTATCAGGTGCTTTCTAGGTATAATAGTGGGAGTCGCTATTGCTGGTTTCTTTTTGTGGCTTACACACTTTTTTGACGTAATGAAGGTAGTGATAGTGTTACATGTTCTGTTATTAGTGGTAAATTGCAACCTTTGATACACTTAGAGATAGAAATAGTTGTTACAACTGTGCGTGGATTATATACACCTTGTTACTAGCCTAGCATATAAAGTGACCCTACAAACATTTATCCTAGCATTTGATGAAGCAACTGCTAGTGTTGTGTTCTTTAACTATTTTCTTTTACTTAATTGGTCGAGCGCTTGGTCTTGAGGTTGGTGTTAGTATTGGGTTGTGCTTCTTCCTCGGGAATACAGTTGCCAGATCCATGTGAGTATGATTATTTTTTCTTCTAATGATGTCATGAGACTTAGGTATGGTAGCTGATGTTGTCTGTAGGTTCATTATGATGTTATCTTATCTTACGACTTCTCCATTAACATTTTACGATAAGTCACCTTGTTTCTTTTTATAGGAAGAACAGTTGAATTGCATATTTATTTAATTTTTTAAGCAACACATATCAACTATACTATGATTTTTTAATCAGTGCAGATCAACTATATACTCCGATTTTTTAAACATTCCAGATCAACTATACTGATCATAATAAGTATTTAATTGGAGACGATGAGCAATGTTGGATTGCGAATGGTGTTTCAAACATTGAAGGTGGATGTTATGCGAAGTGCATTGATCTCATCACCGTTGGAGTGAGAATGGTGTTTCAAACATCGAAGGTGGATGCTATGCCAAGTGCATTGATCTCACAGGAGAAGAACCTGATATATTTAAAGTTATCAAGTTTGGAGCTGGTAACACTCCCGTCCTCTTCTAAATTCCTATTCATCGAAAATTTTGGCCTTGATACATCATAGTTTTGTGATCTTTGTGGTTTATTAATTATGAGAAAATGAAATATTACTTTGTTTGTAAATGAGGGTCTATAGAGGCTTCATGTCTTCCTTACTAACATGGACATTCACATTTTCTTGCAGCAACAAAATATCTTTTATACTGATTTGATGTATATATTTCAAGAGATGTTTAAGTCCTCTATACCGGTTAAACTTTGTAAATAGGGATTCATGATGATACAAAAGATTAAGTTGATGTTTCCAGGTCTTCCAAGAGATGCTTCCAAACGACGTATCGATATAAACTTGAACATAGACAATTGTACTTCATACAACCGTAAAACATGAGTGGAATTTGTGTACACCGAGCTAAAGAAAAACCTTTTTTTTCAGTTTTTTTCTTCTGATTTGTATAGGGAAGATTACATCTAGTATTGCTTCTTATATGAACAATGAGATTACATTTTTTTCACAAAGAAAACAAGTATATAAACACTATACTATGTTAATTCCTCGGTGTATAAATGTTATACTGTCTTTTGTAAGAGATTGTACTAAAATTTGGTGAATTTACGGATTTTGCATTGTCTTAGTTATCATTTAAATGTAATAACCAAATGAAATTGTGAATAAACCTTAGCATTGATACTTTATAATTAAATGAAGGTGTCCAATTCTTGCACTCGTAGACTAGGAGAAATGGTGAAATTAAGCATAACAATTGGGCTAACTCCTAGCTCGAGTGGTGAACCTGAAAAGCAAGGCTAAATATTGATTGCCATTATAACTAAAATGGCAAACATCAACGATCTGATTTTTTTTAAATGGTCCAATAATGCCACAACCTACATGGCTGCGGGTTCAGCAAAGTTAAGAACATATATCAAACTTTTTAAATAAGTAAAAGAATATAAAGTGCATAAACTATTTCTTCAGGCAACCATCTGTTTTAGGAAATATGCGCACTGTAAAAATAATACATAAATATAAAAATCAATACAGTGTAGGCAATCTGCACTGCCAAAATAGCGCATTAACATGAAAATCAGCACAGTATAGGCAATGGGAATCTGCACTGCCAAAATAGCACATAAACATGAAAATCAACACTGTATATAGACAATCTACACTGCAAAGTAGCACATAGACATGAACATCAATACTGTATAGGCAATCTACACTGCCAACCCTGGTTACCGACTTTAGGGCGTCCCAGTGATATTTGCGACTCTAAATATTCATGAGTTATATTTCACTTCAGTAATTAAATAGAAATAGTGGTGGATACTGAAAACCCTGGTTACCGACTCTCTCTACTCGGTCACATTTTATTAGTTTAGTTAGTTTATTATTTTATTTATTAATATAAAAATCACAAAAATATTCCTCTTGGTTAGTTTATTAGAGATATTAATTGCAGTATTTCCCCGCTCTCTGTGGGTTCGACCCGTACTTGCCGTTGTCTACTAGTTAGACGCCGTGCGATTGCGGTTATTATTATTGGGTAATTCCAAATCACATCAATATGCAATCTACACTCTCAAATGTATAGATAAGGTTCACCATGTGTAGATGCATGCCACATAGGCAGGCAGAGTTAGTATGAGTATAACCTATCGATACTATCGAATGGTTCTTACCCAAAAGGGTTCACCATTCCAGATATAAGGCTTAGATGCATGCCACATATGCAGACAGAGTCAGTACCAGTAGAGCCTATATACACTATCAAATGGTTCTAACCCCAAAGGATTCACCATTCCAAATCTAGGGTTTAGATGCATGCCAAATAATAACATATTTTTTTTCAGAGTATAGGCAACCTGCACTCTAACAATTCCACCAAAAATTAAACTGTGTACCCTAATATAGTCTATACTATCAAATGGTTCACCATTCAAAAAATAGACAAAGTTAGTATGAGTATAGCCTATCTATACTCTCAAAAGGTTCTTACCCAAAAGGGTTCACCATTTCATATCTAAGGCTTTGATGCATGCCATATAGGAAGACAAAGTTAGTACCAGTATAGCCTATATATACTATCAAATGATTCTAACCCCAAAGGGCTCACCATTCCAGATCTAGGGCTTAGATACATGCCAATAACATATATTTTTTCCCAGAGTATAGGCAACCTACACTCTAACAATTCCACCACAAATTAAATTGTGTACCCTAGTATAGTCTATATATACTATCAAAGGGTTCACCATTCAAAAAAGAGACATAGTTAGTATGTGTATAGCCTATCTATACTCTCAAATGGAAAAGAGCTCAACCAAACAGAATCAGTAGAAGCTAATTAGTCAAGCTTAGACAAATTCATTAATTGAACCAAAATAACAAACACTAGATTGAAATAAAAACACAAGAAATTTTGGCATTCTCCCTCTAGTCATTCTCTGACGTTCACCTACCCATAAATATGAAAGAAAAAGAGATATGATCGAAAACCCCATTTTTATCAAATGATGAAGCAAAAAGTTCTACAACGATCATCACGTAACTTGATAACAATACTAATTAATCTTGTTTATCGATTTTGTTGTACAAATCGTACAATCTAATGTTGTTGTTGATGAGTGTGAAGGTTACAAATTTGTGATTAATCTTTAAACTTAAAATCTGCATTTTCTCTCTCTTCTTTCAACAGTTATACAAAGCGTTTTAGACTTCGTTTTTGTCGAATCATCTTCTATTACTTCTCCTCGGTGATTTTTTTGTAGAATAATATTATTGGAGAAGTATTTTTGGTTGATTTAAGTTGATTTTTGATTTTCCCTTCCCCAACTTATTTCCCGATCATCAAGAGAAGATGCGACTGGCTTTTAGGTTTTGTCCGTGTAAAGTCACACTTTGGTGACAAGGGTTGTTTTTCTCTTTTTCTTGTTTTAAAGTATTTTGGACCTCCATATAAACTTATAATATGGATGGACCCTACTATAAATGATTATATGGGCCTAGGACCTATCAATAAATTTCTCTTAAATTAATAACCTCGATAAATTTATCAGATAATAAAATATTTAAGTTTTCAATAGGGCCCAACTGATGTGTAAGTTAATAATCTGTAATATAGCACTAAATTGAGTACAATGCCTTTTAAAATAAGAATCCAAAATTATTTGTTTCTTGTTCACTTTTATATAACATTGGGCTTGACCTCTAACTTTTAATAGTCCCTTGAAAAGTTCCGGAGTATTTTTTTTATGTTGTTCTTATTAATGTTTTAATTTTAACATATAATATGCAATAATTATTATAATATACTAAATAGTTAAAAAATAATTTGAATTGATAGTAAAATCTCTAGATATTTGTTATTATTGGAATATGATCTACACACTTATTTTTGGAATTTAAACTTAAATTTGGTATGTTTCGATGTATTAATAACTTATTAATTTATTGATAAATTAATACTTCGCTAGATTGATAAAATTTAACAGTCCCAAAGCTATTAAGTTATCGAAGTTTTACTGTTATGTGTTTCTCCAGGATTCTACAATCAATCAAGAGTCACAAAAACTGTTGAAGATAAAAATACTGTTTGCTTTGAAGAGATAATCCATTGACAGAAAAAAAAAAAAAAACCTCCAAAATTTACTACAGAAAGGCCTGCATTATTAGAGTAAAACGATAAAGAAAATAACATAAACAATTTTGTTTATTTATAATTCTTTCGTTACATTAATGTTTTCCCAAAAATTCATTTTAATGTAAAATAATTACATTTATTTTTAGATATGAATATCGATTTATTATTTTAAAACATGATTTAATTATATTTGAAATAAATTTAATAAAAAGCCCAGTATGTAATATGGGCATAAATCTAGTTCATACTAATGCCCAAACGTATCATATAGTCTCCAGTATAAAGAATTCTAGCGAACTATAAACTCTTCTTTTACCTTTGTTATATTGTGAAACCACTGTATTACAAGCACATAACACACTTTATTAATCGGAATTTCTATTGAATTTTACATCATCAAGATGACTGGTCCAGCTAACCAAATTAAGCTTGTGTAACCAAATAATTAACCAACAAACCAGCCAATTAGTAGTTTCTTGCTTCATTTCATTCTTAGAATACTACTCACCATTGGTTTTCCCCACCCAACCAACAAGATAACATCGTATCATCACCCACAATATCTTCCCACAATAAGTTGTTACTTTCCAAGATGCCACCAACCCAATTATCCCAATCACAAACCCCTAGTTTATCTTCAAGGCTTGAATGTGTCGTACTATTTGAAGATGAAGAAGATGTAATAGTAATACTGTTAGCAAAGTACCACTCACCATTCTCATTTTGACTACCACCATTACAAGTACTCAAACTTACTTGGTCATCCCCACTTGTGGTTGTCTTAATGTTTGTGTTTACCCCACTTTCTCTCTCATCATTAAAGCCCATAAACCCATTTTGATATGTATAGTCAGTACACGATAAAAGCCCATTACTACTCATAACCCCATTCTCAATAATAATGTTACCACTGGCATCATTATTACTGCTAGGGCAAGACATTATCATCATACCTGCTGTCTCATCTATTGGTCCCAATACCAACATCTCTTCTTTACTCTCTCTATCTTCAGTGGAACACAAAACTACATTTTCTCTCTCTGAAGACAATGGGTCCATGTTCATAATAGTAGTCCTCTGTTCTTCTCCTTCAATATTTTGCTGTACAGGAATAATTAAACTTGACATGACAAGGCTATTGTTGCTCATCACCATGTTTTTCTCCTGGTTGGGTATGTACGCTAATGCATTTTCTTTATCAGCACTGACCTTTCTGTCTCCGGTTGATTTTGGTATATTTGGCTTGTTTTTCTTTTTCATGGTTGTGGCTCGACTTGTTCGATCGCCTTTTTGTTTCTGCCCGTCATTCAATTTGGCTACGTCCATTAAGATGGGTAAGGATTGACTGTTGTTGCTGCTTGGTCTTCTGATGAAGCTTTCAATTCTCCTGCTTAAATGAGAATTCCAGTAGTTTTTTATTTCATTATCAGTTCTTCCTGGTAGGTGACCAGCAATCAAAGACCACCTGAAAAATTCAAAGCAGCACACATAACAAATTACTCGATATAATATAACTATTACTTCCTCCGTCAAAGTTATAGAGGCGGAGAACTTATTTTTACTTGTCCAACTAAATAGGCGAAGTTCATATTTTAAAATTATTTTTAATATATATACCCTTATTAATATTGTATGGATATCACATCAATTAATTTAATGTTTCTGATATTGAAAATATGACAAGGAATAAAACAAAAAACGAAATAAATTTTTATAAAACCTAAATTTTATATTTAAATTTTTTGGCTATATAATTTCGACGAAAGAAATAATAAGAAAACAAAAACTCCTTTTGGATTCACATTAAAGTTGCCCGAAAATTTTCGAGTCATGCTCAGAGAGCAGCAGTGTTTAACACAAAAATCACAATATATGTTCAAGATTTCCATGCATTCTAAGTAACAAAAAAAAAATACACATCCAAGTGCGTTGAGCGTACGTATTGTTCGTACCGCATCTAGGGACATATTATGCAATAACGATATGTAAAGATAGTTTTGAGCTAAGAAACTTGGAGAGTAAAAATTGGTAGCATTACCTAATGAAATACGATGGATATTATGGGGTAGTCAAACGATAGTTCAAATGATTTTCCGAAGAGTTACTAAATCTACTGTTTGTCCATAGAGATTTTTGAAGAGTTTCCAAATATCTCTTAATATTGGTTAGAGATTTTTTTAAATCATTTAAATTCTCTAAAACTCTATGTTATTGGATTAGGATTTCATAAGAGTCATTCCAACACCTCTATTATTCAAAAGAGGATTAAAAGTCATTGATTTGTTGTTTTTAGAGATTTGAGGAGACTTTTTTTAGGAAAATAGGCATGGTAGAAATCTCTCCCAAGAGGTGATATTTTGGGAGACTTGGAAATTTAGGGAATATTTATACTTGAAGGTAGGACCATTTTTTTTTTGAGTTGATGACCAAGCAACCAACATCTTTCCCAACATCACACGAGACTACAACGAGTAGATGCCTACCAGTGGCGAAATAGCATAACAAATAAAATGTGGAATGAGTGGAATAAAAAAGAATGAAAAACTTAGGTATAAGACAACAGTGAGAATTATTTTAACAATGAACAAATATTTACTAGGTATTCATGGTACTTTTATTAACAGTATAACGTGCATAACAAAAAATCGATAGATGTTTTAAATTTTTAACTGGATTTTATAAAAAAAATTGTCTTTATAAATTATAAAGACTTTTTACAAATCTCATTTTTTTATCTCTACAAATCACAAGAACTTTCTAAAATATTTTAAAAAAATCTACAGAAATCACTCAAATAAAAAATTTACAAAAAAAAATCTTATTTGACTACTTTTGTTAAGGCCTTTTCAGGTCCAATGAAAAGTAACACAGTATAGTTGTGTATTTATTACTCTTTTTAAAGGATATTCTACCGTTACAAATATATGCAAATACAGTCAAATAGATCAAATTGTGGCTGATTTTGTGTTTACGTATACACAAGAACCTAAAATAATATTTTTGGCCCCCAAGAATGACGTTCTACTAGTTTCTCTGCCACCCTAATTAATTATTGTGGCTTGTAATTGCGAGTTGTCACCTTTTCTCAATACTTGCATGCATCAGATCAAGTCATGTCTTAGCTTTTCATGAAAGCTACAAGCCTACAGCAAAGCACAGACAAAAAACCATACTGGTTTTTAACTTTTAAAAGAAATACATGCATGCCCCGCATCTCTATCTCTCTTTAATCCTCTTAAAAATGAGAAAATTCTTGTGATGTGTATTCATTGTTTAGCATATTTAGTAATTTCAAAAAATGAGAAATATATAATGATTTGCTTTAATTTTAGCATTTTCTGGTTAAAACGTTAGAACCATGCCTAAAGTTTACTTTCTAAAATGTTAATCAGCCGCGAGTGCATAGGACTAGACTAGTCCCTGGCAAATCAGAACAACCTTTTCTTTTTCAAGAAAAGGAAGAGACAAACAAATGAAAATGAATATTCTACAACACACATACAGAAACAAAGCCTACATCAATGCATCAATAAAACTACAGACTATCTTTTTTTTGGGTTCTTAATTTGGGAAATATTGTAGTGGTGCACTATAAATGAATTTTGATATAAAAATGAAGAAACCATTAAACAAACCTGTTACCCAAAGTGTTATGCAACTTAATTATCAAATTCTCTTCATCAGCTGAAATGTTTCCTCTCTTTAAGTCTTTTCTCAAGTAATTAAGCCATCTTAGTCTGCAACTCTTTCCACATCTTAGTAGACCTTCAAAAAGAAAGAAAAGAAAAGAAAAAACAAAAATATTAATTAAAACCTCCAAGAAAACAAAACACACCCATCCAATTCATTATGAGCAACATGCCCAAAACCTATTAATACGCTAGTGGGTAAAAGTCTAAAAGACCAGGACATGATAGAAAAACAAATGCACACAAAACTTCTTAACAACCACAATTTTCCTAAAAACACCGCTGGCCAAAAAACTCAGTGTTAGAGAGAGAGAGGTAATGAAATTAAACCTGCATTCTTTGGTAGAGACCTCCATGAACCTTCTCCATTATGTTGAATATATTTCATCAATCTCTCATCTTCCTCTGTTGTCCATCTTCCTCTCCTCAAACCAACTTTCTCACAACATGGTGCTCTCCCCATTTCGGTAGCGTGAGAGAGTAAACTAGCTAGAGAGACAGATTGTGGATAATCAACAGATGAAAAAAAAAGTTAGGAATTGAAGATCAAGTACTATATCTTCTGTAGCTATGGGTGTTTCTCTCTCTCTCCAAGAATGATCACCGTGAGAGTTGAAGGCGGATGAATCTTTTCAGTTCAGCGTCACCAACTGAAAAGAATTGGTCATGAAATGAAAATAGACAAAAAGTTTTAACCTAAATGTTGGGGTACAGAGAGAACTATGATAAAGAGTTGGATATATATAAGACAAAAATATGGCACTTCACATATAAAGGATACTTAAACCCAGTCATCGTTAAACACGTGGCAAACATGCAAAAGATTTCGTAATGCCTACATCATCAAATATTTTGTGCTGTGGTGGCTGTTGGATTACTGATCCTCGTGTGTGTAGTATGCAATGTTTGACTCTCCTGTCTACTTGTCAATCAAACCTTTTAGGCTATGTTTAGCCCACTAGCATAGATAAATTTCACATTTTTTTCATTAGTCCCCGATTATTTGGAGAATTTCTCCAAGCAGCCGGAGCAATGTTTTGCAACGGTATCGATCACAGAAAAAAAAAATATTGCAACGGATGACAAAGGTAAGTGTTATCGTAGAAGCTAAATCATTCCAAGCGTAAAAAAAAAAGCGTGAAAGACAAAATCTAATGACCCGTAGAGGGTAAATAAATCATTTTTTAGAAAAAATTTCAAGGATAGGCAGATATTAGCTTGGAATCCAACCCAGTGTGTGATTTTTCTTTCAATTTTATAGTTAATTTTGTAATTATATTCTCTCCGTCCAAATTATATAGGTAAGGTTTTTTATTTTTAGTTGTCAATCTAGAAAAGCATAGTTCTAATTCCTAGATAGTTTTTCCATTTATATCCTTATTTAATAATATTAATATTACACTAAAACGAATTTAATATTTCTAATTTTCATAAAAAATGAGAGATAATATAGAAAAAATAGATTTTTATAACTTTGATATTTTTTTCTTAATCTAAAACAAACCTATTTTATACTTTTATAACTTGAACGGAGAAAATACTTGATTATCCCTTTGTAATTGTTGGTTTTATGGGCTAAAAATGGAACGTGAATTTTCTTGACGTCCAACGTGTATGAACTTCACAATTTAACACTTATTTATACCCTCAACCATTACATTTGTTTTTCCATGATCTATTCTTCGATAATCTATTCCAAGTAATAATATAATTAGTGTGATTACCAAAGTTTATGATTACCACAACCAATGATTCAGATGTGAAGAAAACAATTATGATGGAATCAAAATATAGCAAATAAACAAGAGATTGACACCGTTATATGACGTTGTTCGACGACGAAGGGTCTACATCCACAGGTAATAAAAAATTTGGATGGTTTTTATTCATGGTTATATGTTACAAAAGGATAAAATGATATATGCTTCAAGTAAAATTTATCAAAGAATGATTGAACTACGAAATTAATTAACACAAGTCTCATACCTAAATTTTTTCCTCTGATCCTTTTTCTTCTCCAAAATTTTTCGTCCCCTCTTTCTATTTTGGAGCTTGATATTTATAGTAAATATCATGGGTCCCCCTGTTCTTCCTTTCCACCTATTACTTCTTATCCAGATTTTGCAACGAAGCTTATCCCGCGCTCTTATTTGTATTTCCCGCAAGACTTGATATGCGTACTTCTTATTTCCATTAGTTTCATGCTTGGTGACCCACACCTCTTCTGCGAATTTGTATTTAAGTTATTGCTTTTGGATTTGGATGAATGCCGCAGTCTTATTAGAAGTATGGCATGTCCGACATGTGGGCATTGAAAGTGACATTATTATTTTCAGAATTTGGCATGTCCAATACGTGGCTATTGAAAGTGACTTGTCATGTTTTAACTTTTTTTGTTCCGCAACCTGTATAACTGAGACGTGTCCATCATGCATCAATGTTTGTCAGTTCTATTCATTGTGTCATGCTTTCTCGCAACTTGTGTGTCTGTCATGCAACGATGGTATCTATTTCGTATATTGTGCCATGCTTTCCCGTAACTTGCGTGTCTGTCATGCAACGAAAGTGTCTGTTTCAGTACTTATCTATGAGTTTTGTTTCAGTGTATCTCGTTCCATCATAATCTGATATTCTTTCCATAGTATTTGGACACGTGGTGCTAGGGATTTAATACCCTCTCAATTTGCCCCTTTTTTCTTTTGAATTTATGGTAGAAATTTGAAAAGGAAAAAAAATTATTACTTTTCCAATTCGTACGCCTCTAATAAATTTTATTCCCACGTTTAGGTTTACGTTTCTGACAGTTTTGACGGTTTCGAGAAAGTTACTCCTCTGATAAAGTTCCTCTCTTCTCCACTTTATTTTTTCGACGGTTTCGTTAGTTTCAATCCTCTCATATTTAATGCTAATCTTGTCACATCTCTCATCTCATTCTTCGTCTTCTTAGTTTTTTTCTTCTTAAAGTTTTTGTTCTTTTTCATTCTTCTGAAACTGAACTTTTCAGTGGTTCCTCGTAATTTGATTAATTCACTTTGTGCTGATTACATCGTGATTAAGGATTTCTTGCATCGGGATCAGGTTTTCTTTCCATCCAGTTATTTGATTTGATTTCTGTTATTCACTTTGTTGCAGGTAATAATCTTAACTTTAACGTATCTATTTATCTATCAATCTGCTTAATCTGAATCTTTTAGGAGTGAATGGTGATGATGATGTTCTTATTTTAAATTCTGATTGTTTAATTTAATCCAACCTTTTTTCTTGATCGAAAAATTAGTTACTTATTAATATTCAGGTTCAATGAAATCTTGTTTTTCTTCTGTTTTGAATGATTTTTGTTTTGTTCTTTCCTTTCATCAGAGTGAATCTATCTTTTCTTGTTTCTTCATATGCAGGTAAAAATTCATCATTTATGGAAAAGATTATAGCAATGTTGATGGAGGTGCCTCTCATCATGGTGATCATCCTGTAGAAAAGAAATCATCTCGCTACTTTGTGAGAAAACAGAAAGTGGGAGATGAATCTGGTGCCTCAGGAGTTCAATCTTCTGATTTGGTAAGAACTGATGATACATCTATTGCGGCCAATAGACCATCTTCTAAAAGTAAGCGTTTAAACGAGAAGTTGAGCTTTAGGTCAATGGATATTGAAGAATTTAAAGAGAAGCATCAACTCCAACAATTCAAAGTTTCCCTTTGCGATCCTACTGAAGGAGATGAGATTACTCTGGATATGATAAGGAAATTTCAGTATAGTGCCAACAGACTGTTAATAACTGCGGGAGCGCTGCACGCTGGCTTGAAGCTTCCTTTGTACAAAAGTGGATATTCTTTCCAGTATGAGGTTCTTACGAGCCGAAATAAATCCAAGCATGGTTTGGTCCGGTCTATTGCCCAATACAACGGGAATTGGTGGCGTGTGCTGGATGAGTGTAGTAAACGTAGTAGGGGTAAAACAAATTTCTCATGCTACGTTCCCAATCCTGCGGAACGTGAACATTATATTGTAGATAATTTCCATGCTACATATGCTGACGATATTGCCGTGAATAATTACAAGAAGTGGAGCGTCGGACCGGGTCGTAAAGGTGGCGAAGGATTTCGTCTACTCTGGGAAATTAATAACTCTAAACTGAATGTCATTCCTATGACGTGGGCTCCTTTATGGGAGAATCTGTATTGATCATGACTTCAGGTGGTACCGCACTTCTCTGATAATTGAAGGACCATGGATTTATGGGTATGTTCAAGAGAGTGCGGTCTGCAACCTTACATCACACCTTCATTCTTACTGCCCTTGGCAGTTAAACTTTAGAGGCTTTTCTTTTCTGTATGACGATGTGGAATGTAGAATTATTTCTTTATTCTTCTACATTACGCCTTAATCATTATATAATTGTTTCCTTTTTTCATACCCGCAAGATGAAGGGAGTTCGAAAGGTAATTTGGGTAATAAGCGCAAAGCCGCAGCTTCATTAGAAAAGGTATTGACTTATCCAAGTGAATTTGCATGATTCAATGAATCTTATTTAATGAGTTCGTGTGATACATTGACAGGGTCAGAAAAAACCTAAAGTTGCACCCCGCAGTTACACTGATATGGAGGAAGGAGAAATCTGTGATTCACCTCGTTGTCAACCAAAGTTGAGAATTGAAAATATTAATTCTGTTGAATCTGAAAATAGTAAGGAAGAGCGGAATGTCCCGCTTCAGCTGACGGATTCAGAGCGGAATGTTGAAAATTCATCTCCTGTGAATTTTGAGCCCACAAAGCTGATTAATGATGCGGTGGAAACTACAGGTGTTGCGGACAATTGTTCAAACCAGGCCGCAGATCCTGAGTTCTCCTACCTTAGCTCCCAATTTTCCCATTTGTTTGAAGATGATCTTCTCGTGCTTTCTGCGAGTGAAGATGGTTTATCTGACAAAGGAGGATCCCGCAATTCAGGGTGAACCGAAAAATGCTGCGGTGGAAGCTGTTTCTACCGAGGGTAATGACAAGAGCACGCCTGTCACTGATGCAGTTCAAATGAATAAAGAAATCCTGCACAGTGATAAAGGTAAAGGAAAAACGAAAGATGAAAATCTTATGGATAAGGAGGAGGAGGCCTTTCGCTAGTTTATGTCCAAAGAGTTGTTATCTTTCCCATGCGACTTTCAGCCAGTGGAGACAGATACCTCTGCGGTTGCTAATCTGCAGGAATACATGCAGTCTGCTACGTATGAAGTAGTGAAAGAAGCTTGGTTAAAAGACCAAGGCCATCCCGTATGCCCTTCCTTTGACATGACCCTTCCTTCCTCTCTTGCGGAGACGATTGCTCTAGCGGATGGTGGAGCATACTCTTTCCCGTAATAAGCTATCTTGCAGGTATTTTTATTATTTTAATGACCTTAAACTTCATTTTATTTTCATCTTTACTTATAGCTTTAATTTTGAAAATTGCAGCTTGCTCGGGGTCAGAATGCCGCATATGTGGCTTATAATTTTTTCAAAGGACGATCCATGAAGATGGAGACTCATTTTAGGAATATAGAGGAGAAATTAATCAGATCAGAAGAAGATAATGCGGACTTGAAGCAAGAAAATGATACGCTTCGTCAGCAGTTACTATATCTCCAGAATCAAGGTTTAACATTTTTTCTCTCATATCATTTTTCTTACTTTATTTACATGTTTCTGAATTGTTTTATGGGATCAGCGGGGGATTCAGACCTCGTGAATAGGCTGCACCGTAGAGATAGGCGTCTGAAAGAACATGTATTAAAAACCAATAAAGAAAATATGGAGATCAAAGAAAGATTCAATAACTTGGTTAATATGATGAGTCAAGACAAATCAAAGTATGAAGATTTAGAATTGAATCACCGACTTTTATATGTAGATTATATCCGCAAGAAGAAATAATATGATGCCACTCTTCTATGGACTAAAGGTTATGTTCTTGAAGCGCGGGCACAATCAGAAAAATTGGAAGAAGAAAATCGCAAGCTCTGTGTGGAACGCAAGAATATCCTTGCGGAATTTTTTCATTCCGGATCACATCATAATTCACAACTCTCTTCTTATATGGAGAAACTCATTAAAGACAGAGATAATTCAGCTTCAGAAGCTCATGCTAAAGGGAATGCACTTGCAGAAGCTCAAGCTAAAATCCACAGCTTATCTAATATAATTCTTCTTCGTGAAAGTGATATTTTCCGCTTACATAAAGAGATGAAAGGTGTACAAACAAATCAAATCAGTTGCGGAACAATAATTCACTAAAAAAAACAGAGTTAGATCAATGTCGTCAAGATCTTCAGCATCTTACTGACAATTATCATAAACTTTCAAGAGAATATGACTTCCTCGATGATTCTAAAGATGCAATGGTTCACGAATTAGAAGCGTATGAATCCCTCGCAAGAGGTATCCTATTTTATTGCATATTTAAATTTGAATATCATTTCCGCATTGATTAATCTGTTATTTACGTTGCAGGTTTTGAGGGAAAATTTAAAGATATGGCCTCAAGAGTTGATAAGGATAAAGGGGAGCTTGATACTTCCAATGCTAAGTTTGAGGAAGTCAAAGGACAACTGAAGATTGTTACTGTCAAAGCCAATGAAGCGGAGGACAAATGGAAGTTGGAAACCTTGAAAGTTGAGAGCTTGACTAGTGACTTGGCTACGGAGCAAGGGAGAAGATCTTATTGGGAGGAGCATCTCCAAAAGTCTGCGGCTGAGTGAATAGGTGTAAGCAGGAGCTTGAGACTGCAAGAGCTAAAATTTCTTGGTTAAAAATTGAAGCTCGTGTTGGAGTTGCAAAAGCGATCAACAACACTCTGGATAGGGTTAAAGCTAATGGATTCACTAAAGTTTATAGCCGCAAGGAAATCCCTATACACCCTTATCCTAGTGCAGATCCTCCCGTTCCTTAATATTTTCCTTCTGAATTGTATTGGCAAGCTTCTTTTTTTCTCATATCATTGTACCTGCCATACAATTAACGAGTATACATACATAATTAGTTTGTTGATTGAGTGTGTGAATTGATTAACCACAAGGCGTTTATTATACCTTGAGTTACCTTTGAGGGTACAGTCACATACTAACTTCTCTCTGGCCAGGAGGAAATTAATGATGCGGTCCCTAAGAGTATCATTGAAATGGATAGTACCTGATACACTCATAGACATTTATATGGATTTTCTAGAGAGATTGCATTTGTTCTGCTTTACCTAGTATGAAGCCAAATTATTGTATGATTGCTTGATTGGTTATGGGTAATATGGTTTAAGATATTGTGCGTTCCAAGGATGCTGCAAGACTTCTCCATTCATATTCCGAAAATGGTACGAGCCCTGTCCCGTAATATCTTGTATGACATATGGTCCTCCCCATGTGGGTGCAAATTTTGTCGCTTTTTTATCTCTTTGGTATACTGGGATTTTTCGCAGAACATACTTTCCTTCATCAAAGTTCCGCAACTTTTTTTTTTTTTTTTATATTCTCTTGCCAGTCTTCTTTGATAGTTCTCTATTTTTTGGAGTGTAACCTCTCTTCTTTCTTCTAAGTCATCCAACTTCTCAAGCATTAGATTTGTGTTTAAATTCTTTTCCCACGCTTCTGTCCTTGTTGTGGGTAAAATAATTTCCGTTGGAATAACTGCTTCCGCTCCATAAGTGAGAAAAAATGGTAATTCTCCAGTGGCTTCTCTTCATGTCGTGCGATATGCCCATAAAGTGTTACGAAGTTGTTCGCACCATCGTTTATGATGTCCATCTAGAGTCTTTTTTAAATTCATGGCAATAGTTTTATTTGTAGCTTCAGCTTGTCTGTTACTTTGGGGATAAAGTGGAGTCAACTTGTTATTTTGGATATTAAATGCTTCGAAAAACATATCAATATTTTTCCCTTGTATTTGTTGTCCGAGACTATAACTATCGGGATTCTGAATCTGGAAATTATATCTTCGAATAAAAACTTAAAAACATATGTATCTCTAATGCGAGCAAGAACTTGGCTTCAACCCATTTACTAAAATAATCAGTTGCTACGATCAAGTATTTTCTTTTTTGTGTGTCTTCCATTAAGGGCCCAACAATATCTACTCCCCATTTTGCAAACGCCCATGCGCTGAGTACAGAATTGAGTTCCGTTGCGGGAGCTTTAATTTTTTTTGCTTGACATTCTTCGCACCTTCTTGCCAGATTGTCCGCATCTTTGTGCATAAATGGCCAGTAATACCCTTGCATCTTTGCTTTCAGTGTGAGTGATCGTCTTCCGCTATAATTTCCTGCATCTCCATAATGAATATCTGTGAGAATACGTTGTCCTTCTTTTTATGACAAACACCGAAGTAATAGTCCCAAAAAAGACTTGCGGTACAAAATTTTATCCTGCAATTGATAATTTGTAGATTTTGATGGCACTTTTCTCGCCTCTTTAGTGTCTGCGGGCAATATCCCACTTTGTAAGTATTGATGTATTAGGAGCCTCCAATCTTCTTCAGATGATTCATTTTCTGGTTTCTGTGGAAAGTTTGCATCATTTTTAATGGCTGCATCTCCAATATCTTCATCTACTTCTTTTTCCATGTTTTCGACTGCCCATATCTTAATTGACGGCTTATAGATGCACCCGATTTTGACTACCGATGTATTTTGATCTTTTATCATTGAAGAAATAAATGTTAGTGCATCAGCATGGCGATTTTTCTCTCTGGATAAATGTCGAAAAATTATATTTGGAATTTGAGATGCCAATTTTTGAACAAGATTCTTGTATTATATCAAGTCTTCATCAAGCGCTTGATATTTCAACTCAACCTTCCGAATTATCAATTGTGAGTCACTTGTAAGCCGCACATCATTTATTCCCAACTCGATGATGAGCCGAAGGGCATGAACCACAACCTCATACTCTACTATATTATTTGTGTGTTCACCAAATTCAAGACGAAATGCATGTACCATCCGATCTCCTATAGGGGTTGTAATCACAATTCCGATTCATGCTCCTTCTTTATTACGTGCCCCATCAAAAAATACTTCCCATCTGCGGGAGTTTACAGAACTCAGAATATCTTGAGAATTATCGTCTTATATCCCCGGCAAACCTTGGATTTCAAAGTCGTCATCCAATGGTAAATCCGCAAGGAAATCTACCAAGACTTGCGATGTTTGTGCAGTTTGTATTTCAAATATGATATGGAATTACTCCAATTGTGCATTCCATTTCGCTATTCTCCCTACCTTTCCCGCATTCTTTAGTACGGATTCTAACGGAGCTTTACTTGGTACCCGCACATAGTGTGTGAGAAAATATGTGCGCAATTTCTGTGTGGCAAAAACCAGTGCTAATATCAATTGTTCAATTTTGGCGTAATTTCTTTCTGCAAGATTAAGAGTTTTACTGATATAATATACTGGTTTCTCTACTTTCTCATTTGTTCGTACCAATACCGCACTTACATCATCTTCTGTTGCAGCTATGTACAAGGTCAGTACCTCTTTAGGTTTCGGTTTTTGTAATGCAGGTAGTGTGGCGAGATAAGCTTTGATGTTTTGAAATGCTTTCTCACAATTTTCATTCCATGCAAATTTGCTTTTCTTTTCCAGTGTGTAAAAAAATGGTTTGCATTTGTTTGATGATCTGGCAATAAATCTGTTAAGTGCAGCTAAACATCCATTTAATTTTTGTACTTCTTTTACATTCTTTGGAGATGGAATATTAACAATTGCTTGTATTTTTGCTGGATCAACTTCAATCCCCTTTTTTGTGACCAAGTAACCCAAGAACTTTCCAGATGTAACTCCAAAAATGCATTTATCCGGATTAACTTTAATTTTATATTTGCATAGAGATTCAAATATTTCTCTTAAATCTTGTAAATGATCCTTTGAAAGTTTACTTTTTATTAGCATATCATCTACATAGACTTCCAAGGTGCGGCATATCCATGGTTTAAAGATTGCATCTACCGGTCGCTGATAGGTTGCTCATGCATTCCTTAGTCCAAATGCCATTCTTGTATAGCAGTACAAACCATGCGGATTAAAAAATGCAGTATGTTCTTGATCTTCTTTAGCTAAAACAATTTGATTATACCCTGAACGAGCCTCACGTCCTTCAACTACATCTACTAATTGATCAATGCTAGGAAGCGGATAACTATCTTTAGGGCGTGCCTTGTTCAAATTGGTAAAGTCTATACAAATCATTAATCCTCCATTCTTCTTTGGTACAATTACCATGTTGGATATCCAGGTTGGGTATCGCACCTCTCGAATAAATCCCGCATCCATAAGTTTCTTTAGTTCCTTTTCAATTGATAAATGATACTCGGGCGCCACTTTGCGTATACGCTGCTGAAATGGTGTAGTGTCTGGATGTATATGTAATTAGTGACGAACGATACTTGGATTAATGCCTGGCATATCCTTCATTTTCCATGCGAAAATATATACATAATCTCTAAGTAGAATAACCAAATCATATTCCCTTTTTGATTCCATTAATGTTCCAATCTTGATTATTCTCGGGGATTCTTCTGTTCCTATATTGACATTCTTGGTTTCTTCAACTGCTGAAAAAGTAGATTTGGGAACTCCTAAAAATGTGGGAGCTCCCTTTGATTGTTATTCTGGAATACTTCCCCTTTCCTTAGTTTTTGGTATGCTCCCTTCCGATTGAGTGTTTTTATTTGTTTCATTCACCGATCCTCTACCCGCAGTCTCAATCAAATATTGATTTATTGCCTCTTCTTTTGTTTTAGTTTTTCGTTCTTTCTTTCTATCTTGCTGTTGTTGAATTCGTTCCTCATTTATGTGTGTCTCTATGAGGATGCAAGATCTTGCAACATTTTGATCCCCCTTTATTTCCATTTCTCCTTGCGGTGTTGGGAATCGCAAATATTGATGATAAGTTGCGGTTACTCCTTTCAATTGGTGAACCCAATATCTACCAATGATTGCATTATATGGGGACGGTGCCTCTACTACACTGAATTTGGTTAAAACGCTTATTGGTCCCACCATGACTTCAAGTAAAATCTCTCCTTTTGGTTTTGATGTTATCACATTAAATCCATAAATAGTGTAACTAGAGGGTGTGAGTTGATCGTCCTTAAATCCCATTTTTTGAAATGTGTCATAAAATAACACATTAAGTGAACTTCCCCCCATCCATGAGGATCTTCTTCACATTCCATCCAGACATTGGTAAAGTGAGAACTAGCGTAACATTGTGTGCCTCTTCACTCGCTGAAAAAGTTAATGGGGAAGCCATCCATTCCTCCCATGTTTATGTCATTCTTCCCGCAACTTTAAAACTTCATGACTGTCAACTCTTTTACGCAACTTTTTATCAATTGCTGCGTTCATAGATAATTAACTTGATTATGTGTAGGAAATCCTGTTGATGGTTCGGTTATTTTCTGGAATATTTATAATCTTCCCTGTGTTCATCCTTGGTGGAGGATCGGGTAAGTAAAGGAATTCCTTCAATTCTCCCGCATCAATTAACTTCTGGACTTGCAATTTAAAATTTCTGCATCTATTTGTCGGATGACCATAAAAACAATGATATCCACAATAATCTTTGGAACTTTCTGTGTGTGATGGTTGCCTTCCCTTCGTCCATAGATATTTTAAATCTTGCTTGTTTTTAATTGTATTTAAAATTTGTGAATACGGGGTGTTGATCTTAGCTCGATCCTCAAATTGCTGGTTAATATTTCTTTCTTCATCCGCTCTGCCTCGTTTAAATTCATTATATGAATTTTCACCCGCAACCCGCTTTCCAGAACTTGTTGCGGGTTGCACAAAATTTGTTTTGTTTGCAACTCTCTGATGTTGAGAAACTGCTCTTGGATTTTGTTTTTGTATATCTTGTAACCTTGCATATTTCTCGATAATTACCCTTAGATCCCCTTCGGTTTTTGGATCCTCTCCATGAATATCTACGAAAAGCGGGCTCATGTGGTTTGATATTCCCCATTTGTAACAATTAATTGAGATTTCTGGACTAACATTCCCTATTGCTTGAAAAATTGCCTGCCATCGATCTGTGTAATATCGGATAGTTTCATCTGTCCAAGACGCAAGAGCAAATACTTTATCTATTCCAGCATTTGCAGGTTTGTTGTACATGTGCGTCTCCAAGAATTTTTGAGTCAATTGTGTATATGAATGTATTGTTCCTTCTGGTAAATTGTCGTACCATGTTAATGCTGAACCTTTAAAACTAGAGAGAAAATATCGGCACATGATAACATCATTTTGCTCCCACTGAGTATTGCGGTTATAATATTTTAAATGAGTTGCGGGATCCTTTGTTCCATCGTAACATTCAAAGATGGAGAGAGTGCATTTGTGCGGGATAGGTGCAAGCGCAAGGTGCGGTGCCAATGGTATTCTACTGTCCTCTTTTAATACTTCTTCAAGACGCCCTCCCTCTTGTTTGTTTTTCAAGGTATTAATTTCCTCTCTCATTTTTTCCAAATCATCAAAATATTTATTGCACCTGTTGTTCTGCGGTTCTGTGTCATTTTCCGGTTCAACTGTCATCACCCTTTGATCTTTATTGACCCTCGTTTTGCTTTCTCCGAACTTACTTCCTACCCATGTAACCTTGTAAGAGATGCTTCCGTATGCTGTCGGACTTTATGCCTGAACATCTGATTTTCTTGCGTTAAAAGAACAATTGTTTCTGCATAAGTCTTTTGAGACTTACGCATTTCATTCAATTCTTAGAATAATTGATTGATGGGATCAATCCTGTTTTGTGGTGCTTCTACATGTGGTTGTTTCATTGTTCTGTTGCTATCAATTGATTGGTTAATTGGGATTTTTGGTTATATCATTTCACCTTGCGGTCTCTGTAATTGCTCTACTCTTTTTGCCTCTTGTAATTGATTCCTTGTTCCGTTTATTTATAACGGAATGGTATTCGCAATATCTGTATCTTTGTTTCTATTCTGTATTGTCTGATCCATGGGTTACGGTCCTTGGGACTCTTCTACAATTTCTCTTTCCGGATGATAAAGAGTTTTTCTTCCAGTCCCCATTGTTTGATTACCCAAATTTCTTACATCGACTTGTTGTTCTTGTAAAGTTTTGTTTGCAGCTGTCTCCATTTATTTACTTTCTCTTGGGATATTATAATGATTTCTTTGCTCAATCTGGTGCTGTTGTAGAAATTTCTTTGTTGATGTTCTAATAAAGTTCAGATAATGAGAGGTGTGTTTCATAAAATTTTAACATCCGCAATATATAAATGAAATAATTTGATTTATAGAAAAAAACTAGTTTTAATTAAAATTTGATATATCACATAAAAGTTAGACAAATTTCCAATTTAAATCAGGTTTCAAAGGTTCATCCAAACATTTTTTCCAAACAAGTTGAAAGCAAGTTTAGAAGTTCAGTTCAAAACTTATTTTTCCTGTTTTGACGAGAATCATAACTAAGCAACTGCAAAACATTCTTAATTTATACAATCAATTGACACAACATCATATGGAGCTATGGTTGAATTACAGACACAAAAATTCCCCAATTCTAAGCCAAATTCTTTTTGCAAAATTGTTTAAAACATAATACTTTGGTGGAAGTTTATGAGCAAAGTTTTCAAACCCATGGTTAAGAGAACATTTAAAATAATCAAAACACTGATTTAAATGAGAGGTAACAATTAAAAAGGTGTTGTATATGAACATAACAGTTAAATCGAAATAGACGTCAATTGAAAAGTTCGGAGAGAAACTATATGCAGAATTTAAAATATCAATTGAAGAGAAACTATATGCAGAATTTGAAATATCAATTAAAATCATAGTATATGTAGGAAAAGGAGTTTTCTAAGATGACAAGATTCAAGATTTTAAAGATGAAGATTTGGACAAGTAGAATAAATTCTTTATTACCTCCTTGTTTCTAGCGC
Organism: Papaver californicum; assembly: GCA_023531435.1. NCBI lineage: Eukaryota > Viridiplantae > Streptophyta > Magnoliopsida > Ranunculales > Papaveraceae > Papaver > Papaver californicum. The sequence continues at coordinate 2,505,386 of JAJJMC010029152.1, forward strand.
CAAATTGTGATTACCAAAGTTTATGATTAACACAACCAATGATTCAGATGTGAAGAAAAGCAGTTATGATGGAATCAAAATATAGCAAATAAACAAGAGATTGACACCATTATATAATGTGGTTCGACAACGGAGTGTCTACATCCATGGGTAATAAAAGATTTGGATGGTTTTTATTCATGATTATATGTTACAAAAGGATAAAATGTTATATGCTTCAAGTAAAATTTATCAAAGAATGATTAAACTACGAAATTAATTATCACAAGTCCCATACCTAAACTTTTTCCTCTAATACTTTTTCTTCTCCAAAATTTTTCGTCCCCTCTTTCTGTTTTGGAGCTTGATATTTATAGTAAATATCATGGGTCCCCCTCTTCTTCCTTTCCACCTATTAGTTCTTACCCATATTTTTGAACGAAACTTATCCCGCACTCTTATTTGTATTTCCCGCAAGACTTGATATGCGTACTTCCTATTTCCCTTAGTTTCCCGCTTGGTGACCCGCACCTCTTCTGCGAATTTGTATTTAAGTTATTGCTTTTGGATTTGGATGAATGCCGCAGTCTTATTAGAAGTATGGCATGTGGCCATTGAAAGTGACACTATTATTTTCAGAATTTGGCATGTCCAATACGTGGCTATTGAAAGTGACTTGTCATGTTTTAGCTTCTTTTGTTCCGCAACCTGTATAATTGAGACGTGTCCATCATGCATCAATGTTTGTCAGCTCTATTTATTGTGTCATGCTTTCCCACAACTTGTGTGTCTGTCATGCAACGATGGTATATATTCCATCGTTGTCTGTCATGCAACGATGGTTTTATTCATTATTTCTTATGAGTTTTGTTTCAGTGTATCTCGTTCCATCATAATCTGATATTCTTTCCATAGTATTTGGACACGTGGTGCTAGGGATTTAATACCCTCACAATTAGATAGAAGCTAAAACAAAAGATAACATGAGTTGCTCATGTCGAACCAAATACTTGTTGAAGACCAGTCTATACCACAACAAATAAGAGCTATAGTAGAAGTAGAAAGGGGTCATGATTAATAAATAATGATGTTTGGTATTTTTCTTTCCACTTTGTATATGCACGATTGACTAATTCGGTTCTGTGGTTTGCAAAATTTGATCCCTTATAATCGATGGTTGTATTGGATATCAATATCGTCGCTCATTGATACAGATATAATACGGTGTATCAGTGAAACTAATAAAATAACTAAGGGTTTTTTTTTCTTTCTAATTATTAAGGTATTGTCGTTATCCTTTGTATTGAATTTGTATATATATTAGAATAATAACTACACATTTTATGTGCAATTGGTAAGTTAAATAAAGCTGACTGAATTATTAAACCCGGAAGATATTATAATTTAAAAAAGTTATTGAATTAAATTTGACTTAGCAAATTTTATTGATAGAAAAATAAAACAACTTAAATGCTAGATATATCTTGTTTGGTAAAAATAATGATTATCATTTATGATTATAGATAATTATAAATTAAAAAATAATTATGTTATTAATTATTTTTTCAATAAATTTTAACAAACACATTTTTGAAATAATTGATTATTTTAGAAAAATGATTTCAAAGAGGAGAGGAAAGAATGATGATCTAAGATTATTTTCTAGTTCACTATTATTGTTTTATCTCTCTCTTGATACTTTAGAGAAAATAAAAAAATAAATCTAACTTAATTTTATTAAAAAGATAATTGATTATGATAATTTTTTATAAACAACTTTTTTCAACTTATGAAAATAATAAATTTTTATTAAAATAATTAGTTATTATAAATTTTAATAAACATCAATATAATAGATTATCGGCTTGATGATTGATTATGAGCTCATAATCTATTATAATAATAATTAACTAACATCCTTATAACAATACATTATTTATTTTTAAGTTGGTGTAAAATGTGCAAGCTCTAACGTTCAAATGTATTTCTTCTCCGTATTAATTAGTCGGTATCGGATTGTATCCATAGGTACCGGACGATATGAGCCTTTACAGTACCGATGTTTATGTAGCTGCCAGCATAAATATTAACACCCATAGATACAAATAAACTTAGCATTAATAAATGTGTTGACTAAAGTATGTATAAGTATAAGCCGATACGCACCATATCCACCGTTACGGAAACCATGCTAGCAACAACCATCGTCAAAAACTCGGGGTAAACAAGCATATTCTCAGATAAGGTTTTACAGGTAGAACCGTAGAAGATTTTCAATACACAAACAATATACTGTATGCCTTTGTGGGACTAGTACAACAAATAGATGATGTGGGTCATCTCTGGTCGTGTACTCATTTGATGGGGCTTTAATCCCCACATTGCTTAAAGCGTCCACAGACGTTGGAGTGTAAAACGGATCAAACCTATTTATGGTCTTTGGTCCGTTAAAAACCAACCGTAATGGGACGATTATAAATGGTATTTGGTCCGATCTTTTTATTGTTCAGATCAAAAATGGTCTGAAATCCGGACCAAACGAGTTACAGTCGCGCGGCCATGTAGGGAACCGTCTAATCCTAGGCGGGCATGTAGTGAACCGTCTAATGGCAGGCGCTCCTCTAGCGTAACGCTTCAAAACACGGGCGTTAACCAAATCTCCGTCTGATGAAATGTTCACCAAGATTATGCATGATGAAGCGTGCGTCTAGGATCACGCCCACTTATAGGCGGTAACCAAATCACCGTCCCATTGAAGCGTAATGCTAAAGATTCGCCCCACTTCAAGCGTAAGGTTAAAGCTCCGCCTGGTTCTAGGCGTGCGTCTATGGGTACGCCTGGATGATTTGTTTCCGTTGAACAACGGCTATAATTTGTATTCTGATATACCTATAAATGAATTTATACCTCTCATTCCCATTTCAAATCCACATCTTTCACATTTCATAGAAGACTTATAATCTCTCATTTTTATAATTATGGCTTACGAAAATTTTAGCCTTAATGCAGAGAATTTTACCATATAGGAAGATTTATCCCTATGTCGAAACCTAGTATTATATTATCCAGCAAGGGGTCATGAACGTCGGATGAATGGTTCAATGAGCATGGAATGCTTAGAACATATCCATGCTAATTTTATAATGAAACCGATAACCTCAATAAACGGAACAGAGCAGGTTTTTTTTTTCGATTTTGGGAAATAGGTAGGGCAGTAATTCAATTTTCTACTTTAACCGCTAAGGTGAATGAAAGAAGAATTAGGAATGAAACTGATGATGAATTTGTTGCCAGATCTCTGGAGGAATGGAGAAGATGGAAAAGTTCAGATTTCAGGTACCAAATTCATTTCGAGATCTTAAGGGTGATGGAAGAATACAACCCTTTTGTGTTGATTATTCTCCGAAGATATGAAGAACGTCATCCAGGGCGTCATACGACTTGTTGAAGGTTTGGTTTAGCGTCTTGCTTAAGTGTTTAAGTGTAATCTAATGATTCATTGTGTTTCATTTCCTTTAATATTACGCGATGTATGCCTTTTCGATTCAATGAAATGATTTTACGTTCAACTGTTTTACAAAAGCAATTAACTAATCTAATCACATTTTAGGACTAATCAAATATGGGCACTTGATCCATTTAATAAAATATATTGATAATACATGAGCTAATAAAAGTAGACCTAAACTCACTTTCGCAGGCATCGCGGATGCACTTAACATGTGCAGCAAGCCTTTAAACCCCTAGGTTCCCCTAGCGGCCGAGTGGTGTCTCGGGCGGGTTTACAAGAGATTTACCCACAAAACCTATCCGCAGGATTTAGATTTTGTTATTCCTCACCAAAATCTGACTATAAGTGTTCGATCAAGTCATTTCACAAACGAATATGAGTATCTTTGTTGTGTACTGCACGTCGGCGTTGGTCCATTCTCATTCTCGAAAGTTCAACAGTGTTGTGTCAAGAAATATTTACCGGTGCATGGTGGCTGCGTTGATCATAATCATGCAGCCAATCACCGGGTAAACGTTCATCGTCCACTATCATATTATGAAGAATGATTACAGTTTTCATTATATATGCTAGTACGTCTGGATTCCACATTCGTGCTGGTTGCTTGATGATTGCGAATTGATTTTGTAGTACCCCGAAGCCTCGTTCTACATCTTTTCCGCAACCCTCTTGCATTGCAGAAAATTTTTGTTTCTTCTGGGAATCTGGATGTTTAATAGACATCACAATAGTAGCAATCTCTGGGTATATTCCATCACCAAGATAACACCCCATATTGTACTGACGTCCGTTGACAACAAAGTTCACAGGCGGTGCTTTTTCGTTGATAAGATTTTTGACAATATAAGAACAGTTCATCACATTTATATCATTGTTAGAACCAGGCATACCAAAAAATGCATTCCAAAACCAGAGATCATATGATACCACTGCCTCCAGCATAATACTTTCACTACCTTTGTACGCAGTGTAAGCACCTGATTCCGCCGATGGGCATTTATCCCATTTCCAGTGCATGTAATCTAGACTTCCCAGCATCCCAGGAAATCCCCTTTCCTTGTTCTCATTAATAAGCAATTCAACATCACGCTCAGTTGGTGTGCACAAATATTCTTTCTTATACAAATGCACTATCATCTTACAAAACCTACGAGTTTCTTCCAAAAATGTGGTTTCTCCGATCCGTAAATACTCATCTATTGCATCGGCCGCACATCCATAAGCTAACATTCGTATTGCTGCAGTAACTTTTTGCTGATGGGTTAATCCAAGAACACCATAAGCATCTTTTTTTGAACAAAATAATTATTTACAGCTACGACATCTCCCAATATACGGTTGAATAATTCTCGCCGCACTCTAAATCTTCTACGAAATACATTAGGAGGAAACGTCGGGTTTCTGCAAAAGTAATCTTTCCATAGAAGTTTTGCACCGGCATCACGTTCTCTTGGTATTTGGATACGATTATGTGGCCAGTTCATACTTGAGACAATGAATCCCACAGTGACTGCTTGGTTATATTGGCTCAATGCAAGTAAACCTTCGTCTGATGAGTACAAACTACTGTTATCATCATCACCAGAAGAAGAAGAAGAAGAAGAAGAAGAAGAAGAAGAAAGAGGAATAGAAGAACAAGAAGCATAATAGTGATTGTTATTTTGATAGTATGCCATTGCTTATTGATGTTGGTAGTTTTGGTTTGTATACTTGGATAGTCGAGTGTTCAATTTATAGGCATATTAAGATAAGTCTTTGAGTTTTGATATGACCAAACACGCTTGGTATTTTAATGTAAAAACAGAGTTGAGGCAAGTGGGGTGCATAGACCCATCAGAGATAAGAAGTGTCGGTTGACAAGACAAGACCAAATGGGCAAAACTACAAAGTAAAAAAATAAATTCTTTTTGAATTGACAATACAAAACAGATATAAAGGACAAAAGAAAATATTATTAATATCTTTGGAGATGACAACACAAAGCAGGTAAAACACAACAAAAATGTAAGAAAAGTTTTTTGAAATGACAATTCAAATCTGACAAAAGAAAAAATTAACTGTTCAATTGACAATTCAATGCAAATGAATTACTACTCTTCCGTATCTTAATTCCCGGACGCCGAGCGCGGGGGCATTGTTGATGATGATCCCTGACCCATGGTATTCCACATTTGTGGTGGCAAAGTTTGAGAGAACGTGCCAAACCCAATGGGCGGTTTTTATTGACGAAAATGGGCAAGCTATGACTCCAAAAGGTTGTTTTGATTTTGTAGACCCCGTATTTCTTCATCTTTGGCCATGAAAAAATCTATCCTCTCCTTTGTTTCATTTAACATAAAGTTACGAAACTCTTGCGTAAAATCAGCATATTCTTGAACTAAATCATAAGCTTCGACCTGTTATGAAAAAAATTAAATCAAATTCTCAACCATTATTATATACTAATTTTTTTTTACAGTGGTTTGTTGTATACTTACGTATGATAATTGTTGTTGAGGCGGAATGGGTACATGTTCATGAGGATGTTGGATGTTGTGTTTAATACGTTCACCAGCATAACCGTATGTTTCAACCTCCCAATCGACTTTGGTGACATATTTCTGCATGTTAGTTATATGTCGCCAATACTCCATATACAAACCATACATAACAACACGCACTAATTGACTTGCAGGGAACAAATCATTTTCCCTCATCTCATCAGCTTCGTCGTTGTTCAAGTTGGTAATACGAGTTGACGGGTTGCTTGGAACGCCCCATGTTTCATGGTATTTCCTCCAACACCGTTCTCCGAGATACAAGTTATTCTGTGAAAAAAAAATAACTATCAACAAATAAACCAATCAATTAACCGAAATTCAAAGAAAATTAAAAACAATCCTATGGAAATAAATTATAAACTCACAATGCCTAGCCAAGAGAATATAACCCTTTTCTCCGAGAGCTCTATTGCTTTCCGTCCAATATCACTTTCCAGGACTAAGATCGCAGATTCCCAAGGTTGCCAGGTCACATCGTCTACAAACAACTGATTAAGAGAAGTCCTTGAACGAACAATATCAATACTCTTCCTTCGTGTACCCTTCCACTGAGAATTTCTAGGCCACATTGATTCACTTTCAGTCGTTTGGTTCTCTGGTCGACATATGCCTAGATATTCGTACCCCCAAAACTAGAATGTGAAGACAACCAACGGAATAAATAAGTTAACAAGAAATAAAATTTTAAAATAATTATAAATAAGACTAAGAAATTTACCTCCAATATTTGGAAGGGTTCGGCTAATGACCTTTGTCCCCTGCCAGATGCGGCGAGACCGGAATACAATTTCACAAATGCATCACTACCCCAGTCATAATTGTCAACTGCATTTAGATCCTCAAAAGAAGCTAACCATCCAGCATCAATATAGGTTTTTGCATTTGAAAAGAAAAATTGACCCAAAACATACATACAAAAGGCTCTGGCCACTCTATCAGCAAGTATGCTATCATCGTTAGCCGCAACCAACGTTTCTCGATCAAAATATGTGCTCAAAAATGCAACCGTAATTGCATCTGAAACCCACTGGTTGGGAATATGTTCTCTTTTACAAACCTCACCATCTTTAATTTCAGAAAAAATATGTGCCCGGATATATTCAAATTGGTACTTCCCCGAGTCATACAGAATAGCACTACTAATACCAATACTTAATTGTGTCAACATTACCCAATCAAGGGGTGTGAACCCAATCTCACCAAAGGAGAAGTGAAAAGTGTTTGTGGTATCCCAAAAACGCTCAACAATGTAGTCAATCAATGCATGTGATGAATCTACTAAATCCATGGTAAGTAAACGGTCTCATCCTTCCTTTCAATAATATATTTTACCCTAAGGCTGTGTTCAATAATACCTGCATAAGTCTGAATGAACGATTTGAAGGAACCACGATGTCTGAAGTTGAATTTGGCATAGTTTGAATATGTAATATTGTTCGAGGCGTGACCATGAGTATCTTCCACAACATTATAGTTCGCCAACCCGGGAACATCGACCCTTTCTTCAGTAATAGGGTCTTCTTCTGAATCCTCAATAATTTTATCCTTCGTGTTCCTCTTTCTTCGACCGACGAATCTCGACGTCACACTGCTCGACATCTAGGCAAACTATACATACAAGTTTGAAAATCAAGAGTAATCCTTACAATGCGCAAATATAAAACTCTACATTAATCAATAAATCAAGGAAAAAAATAATAATTTTATCATTACAAAAGTAATTATCTAATTAGATAATCAAATGTTCCAACATACAAAAATCAACCAAATTATAAAATTCATGATTCACAAAATAGTCCACTACTAATCAAATCATCAATTGTACAAAAAATCATCATAATTCTCCAATTCTATAATTCCATAAACATTCTTTATAAAACATAAACATTCCTAATTCCCAACTTTTAAAGACAACCAAGTCAATTCATCATAAAATTAACCACAACCCAACTCAAATTAACCAACAACTTAATCAATTTTAACTTCAATTCAACAAATTATCATCAATTTTTTATACCCAATTTACAACATCCATAAACCCTAAAAATTATCCCAATTCCAAAACTACAATTTCTAAAACCTAATATATCTATTTTATAATCACATGTTTAATCATACAACATATATAAATAAATTTAATTTACAAAACATAATAATAAAACATAATCTATACCTAATTTACAAAACAAATTTAATTTATAAAAATTTAATTTTATTACCTTGATTGCTATAATACCACTTGTATCAAATCTGCCTAGTTTTTGAGTGTTTGAAAAAAGATTAAGCTTGAATTGGAGCCTTGATTTGGAGGGAAAGGTTCAAACGTAGGCGGTGGATTGGGGGTTCGTCAGTGAAGAGGGTTCAAGAGGTTCAAGAGAAGAAAGTGCTGCTGCAAAGAGGAGAAGAAGAAGACCGCTTGAATTTGGGGTGGTGTGTTAATAGTCCGCTTGGATTTGTAGGCGGAATACTAAGAAACCGCCCGTATTTTTCCGCACACACTTCTCTTGCACGTGTATACAATTGAACAGGCGGAATGCTAAGGAACCGCCCCATCAGGCGTTTTTCTAGTAAAGCGCCCGTCTCTAGGGTGTGCGTGTAGGAGTCCGTTTATCATTAGACGTAATTTTCGTTACCGCCTCACATCAAGCGTTCAACCAAATATCCGCCCCACGCAAGCGTTATACTAGAAAACCGTTCGTCTCAACAAACGTATAACCAGACGCCCGCCCAACAACAAGCATTGTACTAGACAACCGTCCGATCATTTTTACTCGTGAACCCGTAGTGTTTGGGCCGGATCAAAGAGTAAAATTTTTACTCTTTGATCTTTGGGTTTGGTCCCATGACTGTGGATGCCCTTACCGACCATTACGAGAATGTATGAAATCCAATTTGCTTTTTCCCTTGCCTTCATTTCTTTTGTGAAATGCTATTCTCTTCTCGCCTCACAGTCTAGTTAGCAATTTGGGGTACGAAAAATATTCGGAATGGTAAATGTATGGGTATTATTCGTTTTGGTGGAATGTAAATTCGGTCAACGGTTTGTGATTTGGGAATAATTCGGAATGGTATACATACATTTATAAAAAAATTAGGAATATAAATTCGGCACACAAAATTCGGTATACAATAACCTGTAAAAAAATAATTTTTAACATAATCTCGCCTTAGGTACTGATTTTAAGGAACTATACATACGATATATGCAATAAAATTAGCAACAACATGTACCTTGGTGGTGTAAGGCTAAGATTGGTGTATATAAAATTTTAAAAATAAAAAATATAATAGAAGATGATAATTTAGTGATGACGTGATAAAATATTATACAGACCGTATAGTTTGATAATTCGTAAATACGCATATAATTCGTTCTAAGCTAGAAATTCACAAATATAAATCAAAATTTTAAAAATACGGACGATACGTACAGATTCGAATAAGACCGATAGATACAAGAATTATACGGATATAATTAACAAACTTACTAAATTCACAGCTATATCCTCTCTCTAGCTGATGTGTCCAGTTTGAACTAACATTACACTTCTCTTTCTTTCACGTGTGACGTTTTTGTTTTTATCTATCTATCTTTATTTATTTCTCTTTCTCAGTATGTTCTATACTAACAACCGCCCACCATCTACTTTCTTCTTCTTCTCCTTCCTTACCTCGCGAAATAGCAATAGAGCTTTTCCAGCCACCACCGCGTCCATTAACCACCTCCGTCATTCAAACCCATATAAAAAAATAACTAATTAATGATTCAGAAACAAAAAATATTAATAAATCAAATTCCTGTTACAGTTTATGGATTTAAAGTGCCACCATCACCCCTTATTGATTCATTTAAATAGTAAGATTTATGATGCTAAGCAAAGTAATAGACATCAATTCCATAAACGACCACACATTTTATTACTCAATTCCATAAATTAAAAACCCTAATTCCATAAATCAAAAAAAAAAGAAATCTTAAAATCAAGAAACCGTCCTTTCAATTAGATTCATCAAAAATCTTCACCGTCTTTTCCAACTAAGTAATTAGTTACAAAACCAATCAATGAGCAGCCATATCAACACCGATTAACATCCAAAACACTATTGCAAATATCTTAAAATATCAGTCTTCTTTGTGATAAACGGAGTATATCCTTTTTGAGCTTCATATATTCACCATATGAACAGCAATACATCGACGACGACTGCTAACCAATTTTTGTTAAGTTTTTCTTTTTTTCTTTTTTTTGGTAAATCTAGGCCGGAGTTAATCAAAAAGAAAGTGAGGGAGGAAGGAGAGAGAGGCAGAGGTAGAACCGAAGAAGAGAGGAAGAGATGAGAAAAAAGTTTTCTCTATTATTTTTGGGAAATGCTAGTTTTCCCGATTCTTCTCCCGAATATTTTTCCGAATAGGGGATCTAATGGTCCTTATCCAAACTCTCTATCATTGGGATGGTAAAAGATAAAGGTGGGTCATCCTTTTTATCTCAGTTGGGAGAATCTTCGGGAAAAAATCTTCGGGAAAACTAGCATTTCCGATTTTTTTTTCTTAAGTTTTTTTCTATTTATTTTGTACACGTTGGACCTGACACCTCAGCTAGAGAGGAGACTAGAGCTGAGAGACGGGTGGAGAATAGCATTTCCGATTTTCTTGGGCTCACATCCTTTGTCTCTAAAACTGCCTATCTCTCTGTTCCAGTCTCTTAGAAAGTGCACGTGTCTTTAGCTCTAATGTTAGTTTGACGATGTTTTTATTTCTTTATATATTTATCGAATTTCTGGTATTACTAAAACTAAAAGAAAAGAATTATATAAAAGAAAGCGAAACATTTCATACGTTTTTTAATCATCGACGAAACAGCTCTTAGAGCGTCCACAATGGATGGAGTATATCACGGGCCAAAGATTAGAAGTAGTCGATGGTCCAATTTTCCAATCACAGCGGGACGATTAAATCCAGTCGATGGTCCGGAATTTTAACTGTAGCGGAATAAATGTGAGAAATTTTCTGGACTAAACTGCGTTTAGTCGAGCGGTGGTATGGCGTCCGCTTAGAATCAGGCAGATGTGTAGTGAAGCGCTTGATGTCAGGCGTTATTCCAACGCAACGCATGAAAACACGACCGTTATTCTAGCGCAACGCCTGATCAAGCGCTCACCTAAGATCACGCCTGATGGAGCGTGTGTCTAGGATCACGCCCACTAACAGGCGGTAACCAAATCCCCGCCCCATTAAATCGCAACGCTAGAATACCGCCCATGTCTAAGCGTAACGCTAGAATACCGCCTGAGCTTAAGCGTAACGCTAGAATACCGTCCACAGTGGAGCGTGCGTCTGATGCTCCGCCTAGTTCTAGGCGCGCCCCTAGGCGTCCGCCTGGCTAATTTGACTTGATTTTGTTACCGTTTTGTTACCTTTCTGATTTGTTACCGTTGATCAACGGCTATAATTTGTATTCTGATATACCTATAAATAAATAAATTTATATCTCTTATTCCCATTTCAAATCCACATATTTTACATTTCATAGAAGATTTATAATCTCTTGTTTTCATAGGCTTACGAAAATTTTAGGCTTAATGCAGAGAATTTTACCGTAGAGGATGATTTATCCCTATGTCGAAACATAGGCAAGGGGTCATGAACGTCGGATGAATGATTCAATGAGCATAGAATGGTTAGAACATATCCATGCTAACTTTTGTAATGAAACCGGTAACCCCAATAACCGGAACAAAGCATGCCTTTTTTGTCAATATATGGAAATAACAAGGGCAGTACTAGACTTTTCTTCTTTAACCACTAAGGTGAATGAAAGAAGCATTATGAATGAAACTGATGATAAAGTTGTTGCCAGATCTCTGGAGGAATGGAGAAGATGGAAAGGTTCATATTTCAGGTACCAACCTCATTTCAAGATCCTAAGGGTGATGGAATAATACAATCCTTTTGTGTTGATTATTCTCCTAAGATGTGAAGAACGTCGTCCGGGCGTCATACGACCCGTTGAAGGTTTGATAATAGGTTTGCTTAAGTGTTTAAGTGTAATCTACTAATTTATTATATTTCATGTCCTTTAATGTTACGCGATGTATGCCTTTTCGATTCAATAAAATGATTTTACGTTCAACTGTTTTACAAAAGCAATTAACTAATGAAATGTGGCCATCTATTAAAATATTTTGATAATACATTAGCTAATAAGTAGACCTAAACTCACTTTCGCAGGCATCACGGCTGCACTTAGCATGTGCAGCAAGCCTTTAAACCCCTAGGTGCCCCTAGCGGCCGAGTTGTGTCTCGGGCGGGTTTACAAGAGACTTACCCTCAAAACCTATCTAGAGGATTTACAAATTTTTATTCGTCAACAAAATCTAACCATAAGTGTTCGATCAAGTCATTTTGCAAACGAATATGAGTATCTTTGTTGTGTACTGCACGTCGGGGTTGGTCCATTCTCATTCTCGAAAGTTCAGCAGCGTTGTGTCTAGAAATATTTACCGGTGCACCGTGGCTGCGTTGATCATACTTATGCGGCCAATCAACGGGTAAACACTCATCCTCCACTATATTATGTAGAATGATTACAGTTTTCATTATATATGCTAGTACGTCAGGATTCCACATTCGTGTTGGTTGCTTGATGATTGCAAATTGATTTTGCAGTACGCTGAAGCCTCGTTCTACATCTTTTCGGCAACCCTCTTGCATTGCAGAAATTTTTGTTTCTTCTGGGAATCTGGATGTTTAATAGACATCATAATAGTAGCAATCTCTGGTTATAGTCCATCACAAAGATAATACCCCATATCGTACTGATGTCTGTTGACAACAAAGTTCACAGGCGGTGCTTTCCCGTTGATAAGCTTTTTGAAAATATAAGAACGGTTCATCACATTTATATCATTGTTAGAACCAGGCATACCAAAAAATGCATTCCAAAACCAGAGATCATATGACACCACTGCCTCCAGCATAATACTTTTACTACCTTTGTACGCAGTGTAAGCACCTGATTCCGCCGATGGGCATTTATCCCATTTCCAGTGCATGCAATCTAGACTTCCCAGCATCCCAGAAAATCCCCTTTCCTTGTTCTCATTAAGAAGCAGTTCAACATCACGCTCAGTTGGTGTGCGCAAATATTCTTTCTTATGCAAATGCACTATCCTCTTACAAAACCTACGAGTTGCTTCCAAAACTGTGGTTTTTCCGATCCGTAAATACTCATCTATTGCATAGGCCGCACATCCATAAGCTAACATTCGTATTGCTGCAGTAACTTTTTGCTGATGGGTTAATCCAAGAACACCATAAGCATTTTTTTTGAACAAAATAATTATTTTTAGCTACGATATCTCCCAATATACGGTTGAATAATTCTCGCCGCATTCTGAATCTTCTACGAAATATATGAGGAGAAAACGTCGGGTTTCTCCAAAAGTAATCTTTCCATAGAAGTTTTGCACCGTCCTCACGCTCTCTTGGTATTATCATACGAGTATGTGGACATTTCATACTTGAAACAATGAATCCCGCAGTGACTGCTTGGTTATTTTGGATCAATGCAAGTAAACCTTCGTCTGATGAGTACAAACTATTGTTATCATCATCACCTGATGAAGAAGAAGAAGAAGAAGAATGAGGAGGAGGAATAGAAGAACAAGAACCATAGTACTGATTGTTATTTTGATAGTATGCCATTTTCTTTTTGATGTTTGTATTTTTGGTTTGTATAATTGGAGAATCGAGTGTTCAATTTATAGGAAAATTAAGATAAGATTTTGAGTTTTGATATGATCAAACACGGTTGGTATTTTAATGCAAAAACAGAGTTAAGGCAAGTGGGGTGAACAGATGCATCAGAGATATGAAATGTCGGTTTGACAAGACAATACCAAATGACCAAAACGACAAAGGAAAAAAAATACAAAGTTCAGGCAAGTGGGGTGAACAGACGCATCAGAGATATGAAACAATGAATCGGTTGACAAGACAATACCAAATGACCAAAACGAGAACGGAAAAAAAAAACAAAGTTCAGTCTAGTGGGGTGAACAGACGCATCAGAGATATGAAATGTCGGTTGACAAGACAATACCAAATGACCTAAACGACAAAGGAAAAAATAAACAGAGTTTTGAATTGACAATAGAAAACAGATATAAAGGAGAAAAGAAAAGTTTATAAATATTAGGAGATGACAACCAAAATAAGGTAAAAGACAACGATAATGTAAGAAAAGTAATTTGAAAAGACAATTCAAATCTAACAAAACAAAAAGTTTTCTGTTCAACTAACAATTCAATGCTAATGAATTACTACTCTTTCGTATCTTGATTCTCGGACGCCGATCGCGGGGGCATAAATGGAGGCAAAGATGATTTGGAATTATAGTTACTTGATTGCATTGTTGATGACGATCCCTGGCCCATGGTGTTCCACATCGGTGGTGGCATAGTTTGAGCATACGTGCCAAACCCAATGGGTGGTTGTTAATGACGAAAATAGGAAAGCTGTGAGTTCAACATGCTGTTTTCATTTTGTAGACCCCGTAGTTCTGCATCTTTGGCCATGAAAAAGTCTATCCTCTCCTTAGTTTCATTTAACGTAAAGTTATGAAACTCTTGCGTAAAATCAGCATAATCTTGAACTAAACCATAAGCCTCGACCTGTATGATAAAATTAAAATCAAATTCTCAACCATTACTATATACTAAAATCAAATTTACAGTGGTTTGTTGTATATTTACGTATGACAATTGTTGTTGAGGCGAAATTGGTACATGTTCACGAGGATATTGGATGTTGTGTTTTATACGGTCACCAGCATAACCGTATGTTTCAACCTCCCAATCGACTTTGGTGGCATATTTCTGCAGGTTAGTTACATGTCTCCAATACTCCATATACAAATCATAGTTAACGACACATACTAATTCAATTGCAGGGAACAGACAGTGTTCGCTCATCTCCTCAGCATCGTCGTTGTTCAAATACGACTAGGCGGGTTGCTAGGAACGCCCCATGGTTGACGGTACTGCCTCCAACACCGATCTGCGAGATACATGTTATTCTTTGAAAAGAATATTATAATAAAAAAATAAACCAATCAGATAACCGAAATTCAAAGAAAATAAATAACATTCCAATGGAAATAAATTATAAACTCATAGTGCCTAGCCAAGAGAATATAACCCTTTTCTCTGAGAGCTCTATTGCTTTCCGTCCAATTTCAGAATCCAGGACCATGATCGCAGATTCCCACGGTTGCCAGGTCACATCGTCTACAAACAACTGATTCAGAGAAGTCCTTAACAATATCAATACTCTTCCTCCGTGTTCCCTTCCATCGAGATCATCTAGGCCACATTGATTCACTTTCAGGCGTTGGGTTCTTTGTCCGACAAATGTCGAGATATTCATACCCCCAAAACTAGAATGTCATGACAACCAATGGAATAAATAACTGAGCAACAATTTTTTTTAAAAAAAAGAATTATAAATAAGACTAAGAAATTTACGTCAAATATTTGGAAGGGTCCGGTCAATGACTTTTGTCCTCTGCCAGATACGGCGAGACCGGAATACAATTTCAAAAATGCAGCACTACCCCAGTCATAATCGTTAACTGCATTTAGATCCTCAAAAGAAGCTAACCATCCAGCATCAATATAGGTTTTTGCATTTGAAAGGAAGAATTGACCCAAAACATACATATAGAAGGCTCTGGCCACTCTATCAACAAGTATGCTATCATCGTTAGCCGCAACCAACGTTTTTAGATCAAAATATGTGCTCAAAAATACAATCGTAATTGCATCTGAAACCCACTGGTTGGAATATGTTCTCTTCTACAAACCTCACTATCTTTAATTTCAGGAAAAATATGAGCCCGGACATATTCAAATTGATACTTCCCCGAGTCATACAGAATAGGACTACCAATACCAATACTAAGTCTTGTCAACATTACCCAATCAAGGGGTGTGAACCCAAGCTCACCGAACGAGAAGTGAAAAGTGTTTGTGGTATCCAAAAACGCTCAACAATGTAGTCAATAAGTGCATGCGATGAATATACTACATCCATGGTAAGTAATCGGTCCCATCCTCCATTTTCAATAATATATTTGACCCTAGGGCTGTGTTTAACAATACCTGCATAGGTCTGAAGGATCGATTTAAGGGAACCACGATGTGAAAACTTGAATTTGGCGTCGTTTAAATACGTAATATTGGTGGAGGCGTGACCCTCAGTATCTTCCACAACAGTATAGTTATCCAACCTGGGAACATCTACCCTTTCTTCAGTAATATGTTCTTCATCTGAATCCTGGATAATTTTAGCCTTCTTGTCCCTCTTCTTTCGACCAAAGAATCTGGACGTCACACTGCTCGACATCTGGGAAAACAGTTCATAGAAGATTGAAAATCATGAGTAATCCTCACAATGCACAAATATAAAAATCTACATTAATCAATAAATCAAAGAAAAACATAATAATTTCATAATTATAAAATTAATTATCTAATTAGATAATCATATGTACCAACATACAAAAATCAAACATTTTTGAACAAAATTCATGATTCACAAAATAGTCCAATATCAAAGCCTCAATTGTACCAAAAATCATTAAAATTCCCCAATTATATAATTCCATACACACAGGTTTTAAAACATAAAAATTCATAATTCACAAATTTTCAAGACAATATAGTCAATTCAACATAAAATTAACTACAACCCAACTCAAATTAAACAACAACTTAATCAATTCTATCTTCAATTCAACAAATTATCATCAATCTTTTATACCCAATTTACAACATCCATAAACCCTAAAAATTATCCCAATTCCATAATCACAATTTCTAAAACCTCAATATCACTATTTCATAATCACATGTTTAATCATTCAACATATATAAACCAATTTAATTAACAAAACATAATAATAAAACATACTATAAATTTAATTTACAAAACAAATATAATTTACAAAAATTAAAAGAAATTACCTTGATTGCTAATACCGCTTGGATGTTTGAAAAAAGATTGAGCGGAGCCTCAAAAACGTAGGCGGGTCTTTGGGGGATCTTTAGTGAAGAATAGGGTTCACAATAGGAGGAGGCGGAAGAGGGTTGCACGAGAAGATTAGGGTTCAGGAGAAAAAAGAGAAGTTACGGCTGAAGAAGAAGGGAGAGAAGATGGGGCGGGACGTTAAAACCTAGCTTGGAATTGTAGGCGGGGCGCTAGGACACCGCCCGTCCTTTTCAGCTCACACGCTTCTCTCGCACACAGATTACTCGATCAGGCGTAGCGCTGGCGCACCGCTCCATCAGGCGTTGTGCTGGCACACCGCCCGTCTCTTGGGCGTGGTCCTAGGAATCCGTCTATCAACAGGCGTTATCTTGTGTTACCGCCCCACATCAAGCGTTCAGCTAGATGTCCGCCCCATATCAAGCGTTACGCTAGACAACCGCCCGTCCCAACAAGCGTTACAATAGAAAACCGCCCAATAACAGGCGTTGTACTGGAAGACCGCCCGATCATTTTTAGTCTCTGGGCCGTTGTTTTTGGACCGGACCAAAGAGTAAAATTTTTCCTCTTTACTCTTTGGTTATACTCTAGCCATTGTGGATGCCCTTATCCCTATTCCTAAACACGAAATCCAAATAAAATTTTAAACTACATGGAAAAACTATTATTAAAATTTATTAAATGTCTTGTATCAATGAAAAACCAGGATTATAAGTTAATACAACATTTAATTTTTTTTCTATTTTATGAAGCTTGATTCTTTCTTTGATTTGGTTGAATTCTTTTCCATCACCATCAACAATAATCGCATTAAAAAACTTGTTATTAGAGAAAGAGAAATCATACGTTAAACCTAATTGAATAGCGAATCTTAGCTCAAACTATCATCCTTAAGATGCACATCCTAACAAAACCCTATTTTCAATTATTAACTCTTGCCTTCCAATCCTCTTCACCTAGATACCCACTTCTAAAGAGGTCGGGTTTTAGTTTTTTAATTCTAGATTACTTCTTATGAATTAAATATTATTAAACAAAAAAAGTAAAATGTTATTATACAAGGGAAGAAAACTCAATAAGAAGACGAAGAAGTTCAAAAAGAAAAAAATAAAGATGAAGATGACTGTATTTTTATTTTCTACATACTCTGTATTTTACTTTTAATCATTAATATAGAAATGATTATTTATTAACAGTGTGAAATCTTGTTAAATCAAGATGTAAATGATACACATGTGGCACTCTCTAATTCGTAGGGATAGAAGGTCAAATAATTTTTGGGTACAGAGGATCTGGGGCCACTTTTCCCATGTATGAAGTCAACGCTTTCATCTATCAAAAGATTTGAGCATCGAGAAAAAAAAGAAAAAAAAAAGAAAAAATTTATCGGAAAAAAAAGAAAAAATTTACCGGCCTAAGAATTTTTATGCGGAATTTACTCCGAAAGATACAGTTTTACCTAGATTAAGAAATATTTTATAAATAGGCATAAACACTTTGCCTAATTAAAATATGAGTTGTGAAATATGCACTTGATGCATTTGTTTCGTTTACTGACTAAAGACTAGTTTGATCGTTTAATTTTTTTATGCCAAAATACCCTTATAAAATAGTTAAATGACACACTATATCATAACCCAATCTAAAACTTAACAATTATTGTTCAGATAAAATTTCAAACACATGTCGTGCATTGTTTACACTCGAAAAATTCATATACATATGAACTAGATTTTTGAAATTAGAACTTATCTTCTTCAAACACTATACATACATCAATTTCTCCTGGATTGTAGTGAATACAGAAATCTAAATCATTCCCAAACTCCTTCGGAACCTCAAAATCTTCGACTCTCGAATAAAAACGCTTAACATTCTCTTCTTCTATTTTCTCCATAATTTTGAATGCACCACCACTACCAACGTTATTAAGACTTTCAAAAACTATAGAAGAACTTAATTATGATAATAAAATGAATTCAACCTTCAAATTCAACAACTCAAGTTCAATATATTTTCTTCCAAATCGATGGCGTATTTTATGATTCTGATGGTAAAAGTATCTTGTTGGAATTTAAGCAGTAAAAGAGTAGATAACCAAGGAAGTTTTGATGGTGATGACATGTTTCAGACCATATAATTCCATTATACCTAACACCTTCGGAAATTATCTCTTATAAAAAAGTTTATTGTTATAGATGATTTTCGTTTATGTGGACTCAAAATTGATGCTTGAAATGCATCAAATTAGAAGAGAAGTAGATGGTTTATTGTAAGTTAGCAACCTTTGATAGTAATTTAATTTCTTTTTCCATTTCTGAAGACTCAGAGATTTTAAAAGTTTGGGCAAGTTTGCTATTTTGACTTAAGCCCTGGATATACCTCAATTTTTGTGGATTGGAGTGAACACAACTATTACCAGCTTAGGTCTAACAACCTAATTTTTAGGTTTTACAACCTAATTAAGATTCAGAGAAGTATATCCTGATGGTTTTTGCCGTTTCTTTAGGGTTTGGGTTCCGGTTACAAAATGATAAAACCCCTTTTGACAATTTTCAAACAGTCAACTTAAGGTCAGGGTGCTTGGCCAAATATAAAATGTCAACTAACGACTTTTTAACAGATTGGTTAGTTTACAATCCAAATACTCCCTCCGTTTCAGGAAAAAAATTACTATCACTTTTTTAAATTGGTCTATTTTTAGGCTAAAATGAAAAAGTGATAGTAACATTTTTCCAGAAACGGATGGAGTATATCACTGCATATTTTACGATCCAGATCCTAATTAGATATTAAATTGTAATTTTTTTATAAAATATTTTTTAAATTAATTAAACTTTAGTATTTTAGAGTTTGATTTTTGGTATGTATATATATAATTATTCAAAAACAAAATTAATGCACAACGGTCCTATCAACACGACCTATTACGTCAGAAATCTAGTTCGGTTGCTACGGGCGATGACTAGGGTATTCAGAATCCTGAACCCTAAACCTTAAACATAATTTAATTAAATAAGATTTGTATTTTATTGTTGTGATCGTCTTTTAATGTGAATTAACTTTTAGTCTCAAAATTATTGTTTTTTTTAATCTTTTGGTCTCTTCCTTCAAGGATCCATACAGGGACATCAAAAATTCATAATTTTTGTATAGTTTAGTCCAAATATTTATAATTTGTGTAAAATGATTTATGCTGATGTTAGTGATTTTTAAATGAATACTATATCTACCGTATAAGTAAAAATAAATCAAATAACGTAAAAATCAAAATTAACATCTCTTATAAACACGTCAGATTTTATATAAAATATTTTTTACGAGATCACTACGAGTACAAATATGATGATTTATCATTATTATTTTAGATTTTAATTTTCGTGTTATCATTTTCTTCTAGTGCACCAAAAGTACATAAACAATGCACCAGTTTTACATGTAGTATATCGACTTTCTATCTCATTCGGATGCACCAAAAATGCATAAAAAGTCCCCAAGTAGTTTACTAATGTTATTTTCTTTTAATCCACCAAAAACACTAGTGCACAAACTTGTGCATCGATTAGGTATAACCAGCGCACAAAAGGGTGCACTAAATGAAACCAAAATTGTAACACCCGTAATTTTCGCATGACGCTTACTCATGGACGCGTCATGGCCTGTGTTGAAGCTTCATCTTAAGCTTATAAAGCTTACCCAGATATGTATTGGAGTGTGGATGCCTTGGCTCTGAATTATAGTGTTAAGGCCCTATTACGCGTGATGCGTATTCGAGGAGGCATGCTAGTGCAAAGGCACTATTATACCGAGACGAAGTTGCGTAAGTGAGAGCATCATAGTGCTAAGGCACTATTATGCCGTGATGCATGATCCAATGCATCACCGAGCGAAACTTGCGTAAGTGAGAGCATCATAGTGCTAAGGCACTATTATGCCGTGATGCATGATCCAATGCATCACCGAGCCGAAGTTGCGTAAGTGAGAGCATCATAGTGCTAAGGAACTATTATGCCGTGATGCATGATCCAAATGCATCACCGAGCCGAAGTTGCGTATGTGAGAGCATCATAGTGCTAAGGAACTATTATGCCGTGATGCATGATCCAATGCATCACCGAGCCGAAGTTGCGTAAGTAAGAGCATCATAGTGCTAAGGCACTATTATGCCGTGATGCATGATCCAATGCATCACTGAGACAATGTCGCTATTTGACAAATGCATCATAGTGCTAAGGCACTATTATGCCGTGATGCATTATCGAGAATGCATAAACGAGCCAAGAATGCTTGGCTTTGGCAAGAAATCTTCATTTTCGGCCTTGCAGTCGATGGATGGCCCTTACCTTTCAAATATTTATTTGTGGAAATGTAAATAAAACATATATAGGGAGGGAGCTTCGCTTGAATGTGCATGAGCGGTAATGCACATATAAATGCGATGTAGCCTATACGATGGAGCATACTTAATGCTCATCAGCGTGTTTTACTGTAGCTTACCCGAGAATGCTTCGCTTGGCTTTGGCAAGAAATCTTCATTTGCGGCCTTGCAGTCGATGGATGACCCCTACCTTTCTAATATTTGTTTGTAGAAATGCGAATAAAACATATATAGGGAGGGAACTTTGTTGGAATACGCATGAGCGGTAATGCACATATAGATATACGAAGTGGCCAATACGTTGGAGCATACTTGATGCATAAGCATCAATATGTTTGTAGCTTAGCCGATGAAGCTTGAATGTGCATGAGGGGTAATGCACATGTAGATCTGCGAAGTAGCCTATACGTTGGAGCATACTTGATGCGTAAGCATCAATATGCTGGGAGCTTAGCCGATGAAGCTTGAAATTATGCGAAAGCATCTTTCGATCGTGCTACGTACTTGATAATGCATACTTGCATAATAAATAACGATAGTTATGCACAAGCTAGTGCATACCTTGCGAAAGCTCTCTGGCCTACACGGGCTAGGTTTTGCTTATCCCTTGGCCTTGCGATGAAGTTGGGATCGAAGTTGGCTTTCCCTTAATAGTCTTAAGTGCTTGTCCCTTTCGAATCGACCCTATGATAAACTACGTTCATGCTTGATCCCATCAAGGTACGGGTTGGGTACGTAGGCAGCCGTAATGCAATGCATTGAGGTGCAGCACCTTGTCGCTCATATCATCTAATTCGAGAGATGATTACGACATTTGGGCAACTCATATCATCTGGCTCGGAAATGCTAAGCAAGAGATGATTGTTGCCACACTTGATGGGGCAGTTGCAATTCCATTTGTTGGATTGTTCAAACTTCCTAGCAACCGTTGCGGCACGGAATGGCATGTGCCTGGATGTTGCACCCTTGGCAAGAACAAGATAAGTGCAGGCTCCAGCGCATGGCCGAAGCAGAATTGATGAAGCGAAAGCTTAGGTTTGAAATATCCTAGGTGTTGGTCCAAGGTATGAGTTAGGCCTGGACAATGATCGAAATTATGCGATGCTTTCCAAAGGTATCCCCCTTAGCTTGTATAGCCTTCAGCCCTTGGTATAATGACGGTAAGTTGGAATGGTATGCTAGTTAAAGGCATTCACCATGGGCTTTAATGACCTTGCACCCTTTGTAGGTCAAAGGTGAGTTGGAACGATATGGAGACTACTGTATGAATACCTTGCTTGCAAAGCATGTTTGAAAGGGAATATACACCTGGAACGGTATAAACGTAGCTTGAACGATGTGGGAATTTCGTTTCGAGTATAATGCTGACAAGGTATGCTTGGAAAGCAAAAATTTACCTGCACTTTCCAGCAAGAAGTTAAGCTATAAGATCCGGTCACTCTCTCTTAAATCACGCATCAGAGAGTTCTGACCTGCCCAGCGTAACGCGCTGGAGGCGAAATTTTTCAGTCCATGACAAATATACTTGTGCTCTAGAAAAGTAGTGTACCAGACGGTACAACATTAAATAACTAGTGCATTGACTTGTGCATTGGCTAGGAATAACTAGTCCACCAAACGCTGCATGAAATTAAAACTAAAATAATGTGCTTTAAACAACCAGTGTGCGAAAAGATGCACTGTATAAAACACTTGCGCTTTGAACAAGCAGTGTGTTAAAATATGTACCTCATAACACACTTGCGCTTTGAACAAGCAGCATGCTAAAAGATGCACCGCATAACACACTTGTGCTTTGACAAGCATTGCATCCAAAAGGGCCCCACTATAATCTATTTTTTCTACTGCACCAAAATTGCGTAAAAATTGCATCGGTTTTATGTGTAGTATATTGACTTTTTTTTCTTAAGCGTATCGCCGTATTGATTTTGAAACTTCAAAAAAAATGCAAAAAATAGTTTTAAGAGAGAAAAAGTCAAATACAATCTTTTAGTGCAAATAGAAGAAATAATTTTTAAAGAAAATGGTAATTAAAACCACTTCATGAAAATAGTTTCAAGAGAGTAAAAATAACAAATAAGCATAAAATCTTAAAGTTTAGAGAGTAATGACACGTAAATAAGAAAGAGCCTAGTAACTGGTTACTTGATATATATAGCAAAACTTTTTATACGTTGGGCCAAATCGTTTATTAAATTTTAATGTTGTATCGGAAGCTTAGAGCAATGCAGTTGAGCATTAACTATCTTTCAGCCCCTCTTAACTATCTTTCAGCGCCTCTTGTTTAAAAGGGTAAATAATTGTCAAGTATTCAGTGAGAATTTTGAACACCTCTAATATGTTCAATAAAAGATTAAACAACAACTAATGTTTTTCTTCAACATAAAAAATGGATACAATATGCTATATGAGTTTTAAAAAGTAGGATTCACTAACATAATTAGATTAAAATTATTAATAACTTATAATTTCGGTATTTATGTTTTGTATAGGAAATAAAATAAAACGAATTAAATATACTCAGGAAGGTCTTATATTTTTTGTGGCGCCTTGTTAATTAAAAAATCCATATATAATAAAAAGTCATTTTTCTTTGTATATCTCAGTAGGAAACTCATTTATAATATACGTAAAATCTATTTTTTTTTAGCAATTGTTTATTTAATAGACAACATACCTGGAATATATGGATATGAAAGTGTTACGGTGTTACCTACAGTTAACATTTATGTATAAGCAATAAGCATTAGAAACTATAGTATACAGCAAATCAATTATCAATAGTATACAGGCATACAACAATTGCAATTGAACTCTTTATGATAGATGGAGTAGTTAACCTAAATACCTAATAACCTTAACATCTGAATTACTACTAAAGTTTACATATTAATATACAACAAAGCAATTGTATCATAATATAGATAGATTGATGAAGGACAGGAAATCGGAAAACCTAACAAACTAATATCGGATCAGAGAGAATCAGAGTAGTAACACTACAAAGAGGCCATGCATTTTTAGGAAAACCCTATTGATTAAGTTAAAGAAGAAGCAACATGAAGTCATCAATAATTGAATCAATTAAATTAAATAAAAATTAAACGTACGTAGATGAGTTTATCGTTTATGAACCCTAGAAGAGATTGAAGAGTTTCCTTACATTACTTTCACAATTGGATTCGGTTAAGGGAGAAAAATTCTTATTTATACTGGTTTTAGAAGTTTTTTTTTGTGTGGCCCCTTCTAACTTGTGGTCTCGAACAAAGCTTTACTTAATTTAGCTAGAGGGTCGTAACAGAATATACTGATTTGAATCTCAACCTTTAGTAATTAGTAGATGAAAAAGTTATATAAACCATGTACACTAATTTTGTGTGATAATATAATGTTCAATGACAAAATTATTTTATAAAATAAATTAACTTCTAATTACTTTTCATTTGGTCCTCATAAAAAACTAATGTTAATATTATAAGAAATCTCGATCTAACAATGTTAACATATATTCTCAATAATAACTTAGAACTCGTAGCTTACAAACGTGATATACATTTCTTAATAAAAAATATATTTATATTTTTAGATTGTACAGTAGGTTTTCAGAAACTCGATAGCAACTCCTAAGTAAAAGTTTATTCGAATTAATAACCATTGTTTTCTGCTTTTGACTCATAAGTAAACTTTAATATTTTTTTTTTCTGTTGGTTCTTTGAGCAGTCTTATTAACTTATATACCCATCTACAAATTAAGGTTTAATGAAGAAAGCCATTCTTTTTGTGTTGAAACTTAGGTTTATTTCATTGAAAAACCATTTCTTATCTAATTATAGAATTACAAAAAAAAACTTATTACAACAATAGGCTCCGATCACTAGTCTCAAAAACTTTTTGTCCATTGACTCATGTATCAGAGAGTGTTGCCCGTCATCTACTAATATTACTCCCTTTATCCGTTCTACTTTGGCATAACTTAGGATTTTCTTGTCCATCTAGACACGCGTACTTCAATTTTTAATGAGGTAAATTCTACTTTTGCCTTTATTATGTTACGCTAGTATCAATAGTTGTATCTATTATTCCAAAGAGTAAAATCTAAACACTAAAAATGTTTAGATAAATAAAGCTTCCACGTTAAACGGTGATGAAACCCTCGTTTTCTAATGGTCGAAATAAGTCTTTTCTGATGCGGTGATTTGGATGAGGACACTTAGCAAAATTTTATTGGTACAAATATTCCGGGGTAAAGAAAACCCACTCTCTTATCTTATTGGCTATTATATTTTAAAATTATTATATTTCTTTTACACCTCATACTTAACTGTAAAGGTGATCCGGGTCAGCGTTACCTACACTGGATGAAAATCACCTATTTATATTTAATCGTTTTTAATAAACAACTATGATTAATTATATATTTTTAACAAAACAAAATGTGATGCTTTATTGATGTCTTTTTAGAAGCCAACACCAATTAACCACATGTGCCCCAAATAACATATAGATTTGAAGAGTAAACCCTTCGTTTGAAGCGGTCTAGACATTAAAAATGTAATAGACGCTATTTTGGTTTCTAGAGTTTACTATGTTTGGCAGGTTATATTCTTCGACCAAATAACATGTTTATTAGACATTCAAATAATGTGTTATTGATGTTTAGACCAGAAAATTCTTCGACAATCATTGTTAGAATTTACGTCTCATATTTGGGTTTTTATTTTTTAAGAAAATAATGTCTCATATTGTTGACAAATTACTAATTATACCCCAAATAACGTCTAGATTGTAGCATTTTGATCCATTGACGTCCAGACTATTTGAAGAGTTATTGGGTAAAAATAACTATTTGTGTGTTTTATTGACCTTTATGGGGTTTCATTTTTATATGGTCGGTGCACAGTGTATAAATTTATATCTATATCAAAATTATGATAATTTCATCACAATTAAATAAAAGAGTTCAGGATTGGTAGGAGTTTGAGACTCAGTTTGTTACTCAAAAAACCATTCTATTTAGTATTAAAATCTATCGGACTTCAACAAGACAATATTTTTGAAAAATATTGTTGTTCTAATCCAAGATAAAAGATTGGTAATGAAGAAAAACCGACAAGAAAATGGAAAAATATTGACTAACAAGGAAAACCACGTCTGAGATAAAAGGTTAGATTTTTTTTTTCAAAAACGCATAATTTTCCATGGTGCAATTTGATAAAACATATATTTTCTTTATGCAAAGAGAATTATTTTTGTGAATAATTATTTTGATTTGACAATTAATCAGAACTAAAAAGATTATTTTAGTTTGTTAATTTGATAACGGAGAAATTCGATATTAACTAACAACAATGATTATCCTACGTAAATAAAGGTATATAGTGGCTCATACAAGGAACTGAGTAATAATCTTCCAATGTTTTAAGCTATGCAAAATATAAGTGGTTCATATATACAAACTGTCTAGAAAAAACCCGTATAACATAAAAGATTTATTTTATTTTATTCAAAAACATATAATTTTCCTTGGTGCAATTTGTGAAAGCATATATTATTTATACGTGAAGGGAACTATTTATTCAGTAGTTAATTATTTTCTTAAACCGACCAAATGCAAAATACTAAACAATACTGGAAATAAAGCAAAACTACCCGGATAAACAATTTTGAAAAGCACAAACCGACTATGCAAACTACAATCAAATTTAACATTGCTCTCAGATTTACAAGTATATGGGATTGTTCCTTTGTTTGCATTATACAAACTACTTGCACCAAACACGTCATATATTTCAATCCCTTGAAACAAAACATAATGAAAAACTTGATATTTCTCCGTGTAGTTTGACAGAGACATAAGTACGAAAGAAAATTGTAGCTATGACTCACCAGAGCGAGCACCTAACATAGTTCCATGACTTTAAGGGAATACAACTTGATTGATCTTTTTCCCTCTCCCGATTAGGTTCTATTTTTCTTTGTATGTACTCACAATATATATCGTCTATGCTATGACTCGGAACAAGGGTTGTGAATTATATGTTCGTAGTTTGATAAAGACATAAGTATTAAAGCAAATTGAAGTTACTTTTCTGAAGTCCAATGAATTTGTGATGGTGTTGCTATTTAATTGTACTTTAGAGAGTTAGATTGTTTTACTTATGGAACAAATACGTTGGAAAATAAATCTACGTACAATCATATGATTAAACTATGTCGTATAAATAGAAAAAATACTTAAGAGGAAAACGAAAAGAAAATGTAATTATTAAGTGTTATTTTAATAATTTGAGATATATTTATTTTTGATATTGAAACTATCTACATTGGCTTTAGTTTCACCATAAATCATAGCTCAGGATGCAAATAAAAGAAAAAAAAATATTTTGTTTACAACTACATGCTAAATGGTAAGAGTTTCTCATCATATGTAAGAAGAAAAATAGTGATGGTTCTTTGTCATTTCATTTATGCCACTACTTATTATGCCACTACTTATTTTAATGATATTTATTCAAAACTAAACATATAATTTGTTTATCATACTTAAAACTATGGTAAACTTCTTAATTGTACTAGTGACAAAGCATATATTGGAGGTCCAAAAGCAGTATGTCCCCATTGTCAGGCATGAGGAACCTAAAAATTATTATATCTACAAAAAAAAAGAAAAACTAAAGGCCCAGTGCGAAGCACGGATACAAATCTAGTAGATAAAACAAGGATAAATATTATGGAATCTAGGTGCTTCCTTAATAGTGATAAAACCCACTTAAGCTTATATAAGAGCAAGCATTATGATAATGATGCTTTTATTGTAGGATCGACTAAGAGAAATTCTCAAAAATCTAGTAGTTAGTTAAACTATGGCTATTGGATGCCAAAGATATGAAGCATTAGTTAACTAAGTCATAACTAACGAAACTGACCATCGGGGTATAAACAGGTTTCCTTCCAAATAACTAGTCCACATTTAACCTTTATATTTCTGATTTTTAGTTTGACGGATGCCTAGTGTCCGCCCAACCTTTGGGTGGAAATTGAGTTTCCATCCACAAGGAAGTAACAATCATAATTTTCGTGATTTTTTCTACTATTCTTTAAAGGTAAAAGATTAATATATAAATAAAAAGAAACTTTAAAAGTTATTACAAGAACCAAACATCAAAGCTAATGCCCGATGAAATATTTCCGGCTGAAAATAACAACATCCTTCGGAATATCCTTTAAAATGTCTAAATCCGAACACCACAGAATAACAACGGACTTAATACTTTGAATGGCCTCGTCCATAGTCTTAAATCTTCCTCCAAAAATAATTTTATTTCTTTTCTTCCAAAAAAATGTCCAACACACAATATAAGGTAGTAATCTCCAAAGGTCTTTAACCTTGTCTCTCATCTTATTATGCCGCCAAGCAATGAAATTGTTCTGGATAGAATCCGAAAAAACTCATTTTACCTTAAAAGCCGATAAGAAATAGCACCAAACTTCCCAAGAGTAGACACTAAAAGAATAAATGTTCAACGCTTTCTTCAACCAAATTACAGAACTTGCAATTCACATTTGTTACTGTAATCCCATGCCGTTGCAGCATCATCAATGTGGGAAGAGAATCGTGACTCGCTGCCCAAAGCATATAACTCACCTTTGTCGCTATATCTTTAGCCCACCATAAACCACCGTTTGCACCTGTAATTGTAGTTGTAGCTCCAACGTGACTTCCAGCCTCTCCCATCATTTCCGCATCTAAGTTGTCATCATCAGGTTGTCTTCCAAGCAAGAAATTTGGATTAGAGAGATTGTTAGCTACCCTTGCTACTAAACCATCCCCCGCTTCAACTAACTCATTACCTACTAGCCCAGCTGCATCCAAAATATTGTTGTTACCCAACATCTCATTCCCATTTCCAATCCCCACCATCCCAGTACCACGTCTGACAGCAACCAAATTGCAACTGACAACTAAAGTATCTTCCTTAGCAAATTGTAAGCCTGTTGAACACTATACTTCCTTTCGTCTACATTATTAAAGAATTTCACCTAATCCTCCATTTCAGAAGCCACCGGAACCGGACCAATCAATAACAGAAGCTGTTCCAGCTGAGTTCCTCCTCATTAGACAACGACCCTCTCCACTGAAGCGACCAGTTTCTAGTGTTTTCAATTAGTTCTGCCACTGTACTCAGTTTCCTACTATTGGCTTAGCTATAAAACCCTAACTATATTAAACTAAAGTGCACCATAGTGGTTGCTCTAAAGGGGACGTAGTTATTATCAAAGTTAATCCATCAAACTAATCCAACTAATAAATAGCATTTATTTTATAGCAAGTTAAGATTCAAAATCTATAAAACTATTAGGAAGTAAGAGATTTATTGCAATTAAATGTTTGATTAGCCTTTTGTCTATATAAGTACGTGTATTAAGGCGTATTTAACCAAAAGTACATTTACCCATTAATGGTTGTAGTGAAAATAGGTTCCAAAGACCAATTAGATAACTCGAAAATTCTTCCATAATTGGAAGGTCGAAATCTACGTTGAGAATTATAAAATAAAAATTGTACTTTTCTTTTTTCTTGTGTGATGATTAGATTCATTAGATACATTACCATTGCTTGAGTTGACAAACGCATACCTAATGCAGCTATGATTTGTAGAATATGGCATCGATATACTTCTACGCAACATTCAAAAAATAGCCGTTGTTGAATTGATGCATTCTTTTTCTTATACATAGTCAATTGAAATAAATTTATGGATGGATTCATACGATTCACTTACGTCAAAGTGTACGTGGCATGGTCTCAAATTCGTGAACGATGCATAGCTATACGGACCTTGTCCTAATCGCAATCTTTATTTCGATAATTAAAATTAAAAAATTACTATCAACTTACTAAATAAGGAATGGATTGTATTCTAATTAACTTCTTATCTCGTATTAATTGGTAAATGAAGCAAAAGGAGTTGCCGATTTGGTAACTTATAAATTTCTTGGTTCATTATATTAACAAAAATATATCAACGTCGCTGACTTTGAGTAAATGATATCGTACATAAAAAATATTTAGCACCGAAAGGCTATATAGTTGCATTTGACTTGTGTAGTGTTGCATCACCAGACGTAATAATTGAACTCATGTGGTTATCTTTTTCTAATTCAAAATAAATTTCATTCAATAAATGTAACCAGTTATATTAAGATAATAATGAATTATCAAGTTTAATTGGAGGAAAGTTATCATAAAATTCAAAAGATGCTTGTTCTACCCAAGTTTTTTTGGCCTGTGCAACATTTTTATACAATCTAATTAGTGACTTACAAAATCAGGAGCTCCTATTTAAAAACTATCATTCTTAAAATAGTTTTAAGCACCTTATCCATAAATCATCTGATTAGTGCAAGCTCTCCAAACTAGCTTACTGAGGAGAGCATGATTGAAAACCTATAGGCCTAAAGCCTTTGGTTTACATAGTTCATGCCAAACAATGAAACAGACCCGCTATTTTCTTTGTGGCCCCACTAGAAACTTCTCTGCAAGGAATCCATTTTAGAGATTAAAGTTTTAGGTATTTTAAAACTACCCATATGCATTTTAAACTTGAAGGAAGAACAACCTCAACATTCAAAGACTAAAACCCATAGAACCAAAATACACACTAAGTTAACCTTTATGGTCGGCAGGCTTGGGGGTGTCCCGAAATCCAATGCAAAGCTCTTCTCTCCCGAATTCAATGCAAAGTTCCTCTCTCTGTCTCTTGCATTTTCCCCACCACCACTAGAACAACCTAAATTTATGATTAGTACCACGTGCCCCGCATCAAATTTTTTTGACCAACATAAAAAATTGATCCGGTCAGCGAGATCACATTTTTATAACAAGTTTCTAGTTGTGATTGAAAGGGTTATAAAATACTCACTGGTTAGTCGTGCTAACTACCATGTATTCACTCATTTTCCTCTTTAATACAATCAAATATTTTTCTTCCAAAAATAAGAAAAAGAAATCAAGCACTTTTTTTAGATGAACCAAAACCTCCAAATCCCATCAACGCTGCAACATCAGGGTCTACTTCCTCGGAATCTTCTCTTTAGACTTCTCTTTCTGATGATCCAAGAAAAGCAGTATTATTAACCATTCATTATTAAAAACATTGCAGCCTCTAGGGGGAAATGATGGCACTTGAGAAGGCACTAATTATATACTTTCACGTGTTACGGTTCAATATACTAAGCATACAAAAGTGCCTTAGTTACTTGCCTTCTTCTCTTTTTTCTTTTCTCGCCGCTGGCGCTTGCGCTCTTCCTCTTCTTGTTGCTGCTTAAGGATCCGTTCATCTAGGTCTGCAAAACCAAGGTCAATCCCAGCATACTTCTCAAAATAATAATTATTGCTGTTGAACAGGTATTTGAGATCAAAACACCCTAGGATTACAAGGTTGACAAAATTTTATCTAGTTGACAAACAAAAGAAGTCAGGCTTTAAGACTAAATATAGAGTAAACACACACGACAACACGGATAACACGCCATAATTTACATAATCAATCTTTACCTTGCTCTGTAAAGATTCCTTCAACTTTACGTTATTTCAGAACTTCGAATCGTTCTTGAACCTGTTCAACCATGAAAGTGGCTTCCCTGTTACTGCATATAATATATTCTTTGGCAGGAAGGCATTTTAGACCTCAACTGCCAGAACTTGGATATATTTTTGTAGGTAAACCTGTAAAAGGGAAGTGTATGTACCTGTTGAAGAGATGCCCTTTCTACTCGCATTGACATACCCAGAGCTCTTTGATCTAAAAGCAAGATGAACAGTAACAAAATCAAAAGAAAAGATCCTCAAAGTTGAAACATGAACATGAATAAGGAAACACACTAACGCTTTTTCCCATTTATGTGGTCCAAGTAGTTCGCGGAATCTTTTACAACACATTTACAAACTGAGCAGAAGTATCCAGCCTGAAAAACAAATAAGTTTTTAGAAAAGAAATGACGTGAACAAAGGAAGTAAACTATCCCAACAAAGATTTTGCAAACCAGCTATTTGAGATGGAAAGGATATCATGTTTCTATTTTCTGTAGGGAAGATTTTATGAAAGTTTAGCGAACTGCGATACTAGCGGGAACTGAACCCTGTTCAAAGGTACATCCACAGCATATAACACCAACTGTGCTAGCAAAGGATGTCAATGTCATGCCTTCCCTAGAATGACATGATAATTTCTCATCCACAATAGAAGCAGCCAGAAAGCCTTCGATAGTATACGCAGAAGAAAATGTAGCACCAAAATTTCTAAGGTATGCGTCACAATGTATATTATTGTCTTGCTAAACCAACACAGAACTCAAGTCAAACTACTTAAACTGTATGATTCTAGTCATAACCATTCAGAAGAAGGTCTATATATTATGCAGTTGCAAGTTGATTTTAAGGTAGTCTTTTGTTTGCCCACTAAATCAAGCAATTGAAAAATGAGAAGTACAAGCCACTTTTAAGTTTGATCTCAAAGAATGGGTCGATCAGGACTGACAACAAGGGTGCCCCCAGATAATGATAATGATCCGTTTTTCATTAGTTCATCAAGATTAGTTATTATATGGTAATGTAAATTTGAAACTTCAAGAGCTTCTAGTAATCTATAACAGACATATGGGAAGTGAATATTCTGCTAAAACTAAGAAATAAACAATCTAACCAGAATGTCAGTTCTACACAAAGATAAGGACTAGAATGTACCTGCTGACTTAGAGGTGCTATTGGAGTAACCACCTGCAAAACAAGAATAAAAAGGTCCCGAGTCATGAACTAGGAACAAAGAGCTATACTGGAGTATACCCAATATGCCAAAAATTTTAAAATCACAAATTAGGCACTAAGTAAATATAAAAGGAATGTAATGAACCTGAGTTTTTCCCAATCTAGAATCGAGATCGACTTCATAATCTCTGCGTTTCAATGGTTGTCTTTGCACTGGAGGTCCTTTAACTACAAACCCAGTATACAACAACACTAGCTTAATATTTACCAAATGAAAGGTAAAATTCAAAATTCATAGAATGCAGAAACACTTACACTTAGATTTCCGACTATCCTCCTCCTCCTAGTCAACAAACGATGTAAAAGTTTATGAATTAATTCAATTTATTAGCAAATTGGAGAAGAAGAAGAAGAAGAAGAAGAAGAAACTGGAGAAGAAGCCGTAGAAAAGAAAAGAAGTAAGAATTGTTTGAACCTGTCTTTCTCGTGCGCGAGCTCGTTCTTCATACTCTTCTCGATCAAATTTCTTTCTGAATGTATTATCAACTCCAGCTACCTACATATTTTGTGTAAAAACTAATCAAATCATTCATTCAACAAAAGCAAGAACAATTAATTAGATGGAGATAGAGGCGTACGCTCTGGGACATGGTGAGAATGGAAGAGTAGAAGACAAAAGTATAGATTGATAGTAGTCTCTGTAGGTGGTTTCTGAAATTTGAATTCTCTTGGAATTTTGCTGGAGTGTTGTTGATGGGGTTTGCAAAACCCAGGACGAAGTCAGAGTGTGTATTTTAAGTTGCTAATTTTAATCTTCAGATTTGCTGTTTGAAAACGTCGAGTCGCTGAGAGAAACCTCTATTGGGGTAGTAAGAGGAGAGTTGGTAACTTTATCTGGGCCTGCTTGACACTTGTTTTGAAACCAATCTTGTACCTGAAATAGGTAAACCATAAGAATAAGATCGATGGAGATAGCTACAAGCTGTTACAAGTACAACAAGAAAAAGATTTCACTATGAATAATTCATGGTGTGTCAGGTCTTCCATAACAAATAAGTTGAATTACATAGTGTAAACTGAATCCTATAACAAATCAGATATGACAAAAATAAACTATCTTCGCATCTCTTTCAGAACTCAGGCCTTAAATCAGAAAGATGACAAGTGCAAATTCCGATCCAGACACACATTACTGATTCACATCACTGCTGAAACACGCATCTACAGCATGTGCCATGGTGCTTAAGCTTAACCCAAGGAAAAGCAACACCATTAGTGCACAATATTCTTTGGATTCATTCCCTTGAGAAGTCGAAGCACAATTTGGAAGTACAAAAATATTCTTTTAACACTTTTGTTGGGTTTAATTTGGACTGATTTACAACTAATCAGTAGTGTCAAGATAAAGATTCTGAATACAAATTAACATAGTCTTCTTACTTCCTTATATATACAACTGTAGACTACAAAAAATAGAAAGAACCAATATTGTTGAAATTAACTTAATCAACTGGAGCTAGCTTAGAGTCAAGAGTAGTGGAGTGGTAGCGGTTAATAGCAATTATATCTCTCTATCAGAAAATTTTGAATTGAAGTAAAGATGGAGGGAATCCTGCATAGGAAGTTGGTGATAATAAAATTACCTAAATAGACACGAATATTTAAATCTGTGTGGGATATCTTCGGCTTTCTTAAATCTAGCATTGTAGGGAATGTTACTGACTTGCACCACAAAAAAAAAATGCAGTATTGATTATCAGTTTCAAACATGATTTAGTCTTACTCCCATGCCGACGGCAACCCGTGCCAAAGGTTCTAGTCTCTAACAACAATTCCAGATAGTGGGATACTCGAAATCATTCCAGCTCCAATTTTTGTACAGCGATAATAACTCAATCATTGCCTTTATAGCACAACCTAATCTCAAGATACTAGTAAGTAGTACTACTAAAGTGTGTTTGTCTAAGAAGCAGAAAAGGAATGCTTTTGTGTGGCCGAACACATTGTAAGCTGGAGCAAGAAGTGCCCACTGATTGATGTCAAGAGAGAGATACATGAAGCAAATTGAAAAAAGAAAACAGCTACAGCCTAAAATAGTACCCTTGCTACTACAAAAGCATATGCCATATGCTACTGGTAACATAGCATGAGGCAAATTATTAGAAACCACTTTATGATTTTTGGAACATATGCGGTTTATTGTATATGTGAGACGCCAACTAAACTAACTACTTCTCGTTATATTTTCAATTGAAGTAGACCCGGCTGTTTTTAACATGATTAGTGTGTGGCCATAGCAGGATACGACAGGTTAGAGAGTCAAGACCACAAATGCACATAGAAGATCACACAAATTAACCTGCTCGTGAACAGTACTTGCTTTCTCTCTATGACTTAGTTTCTAATGTGAAGTTGTTCTTGAGATGATTATAACACAGATCTAAAGTACAAGTTAACTAGTTTTTGGGTGCTCGACTGCTATACCAAACAATGCGACACCTACTTGGTAGACCGAACCATATTACTATCTAACCCATAGTTCACACATATACCTTAATATCTACTCGCAAATAAAGAATACACCGCAAATCTAAACTCTGCGGACCAGCAAAAATAAGTTCTGCACATAAGTATTATGTTTAGGAAGTGAAGCATATAGAAGCGATGGCTTGCATATTTGATTCCTAAACAACATAAAGCAAAGGAACTTTTTCACATCAGGCGCAGCTACATGTAGCTAACTAGCTAATGCATAATCGTGTATTCGCGTGAACTAATTTCGGGCACAAATTGTCAAATAACCA
Source organism: Papaver californicum (assembly GCA_023531435.1). Lineage (NCBI taxonomy): Eukaryota > Viridiplantae > Streptophyta > Magnoliopsida > Ranunculales > Papaveraceae > Papaver > Papaver californicum. The sequence continues at coordinate 2,541,412 of JAJJMC010029152.1, forward strand.
ATTGAAATAGCGATGAAAGACTAAATATATACAGAAACTGGACATGACCCTGAGGGTTTTTACTAACGAAGCTAACTTGGCTATGATACTACACAATAAATAGAAAAAAGAACAGAGGAAGATGAGAAGTAACCTGAATTTGAGTTATCTGATCCAACACCTTCGTCACCAGTAAATGAAAAGCAATTATTGTACCTGAATTTTGAATTTGACAACAGCTAACCTAGTTTTGAATTTGGGACCTACTTGAGAAGAAGAAAAATATGCAAAAGAAATGGAATTTTTTGGGGGGATTTAGATATGTGATGGGATTAGCAATAATTACGTAAATATTTAGTCTGTTAAACAACACGAGTGCTTCGTCTAGTGGTATGATTCTTGCTTCGTGCGAGAAGTTCGATTCCCCGAAACACCCCTTTGATTTTTTAATTTTTTAATTTTTTTCATATTGCTGTCTACTCAGGCTGCACAGGAATCGACCCGAAAAACCGCATCTGCCCGAACCCGCTAAAACCGTGGGTTTTAAAACCGAACCCGCCCGCTACGGGTTGGTATACGGTTTTGAAAACTCAAAACCCGGTCACCACGGGTCGGTTTACGGGTTTAGGGTAGAACCCGCCCGACCCCGCCCGTTTAAACCGTCAAATATGGACCGTTGATGAGATCAATCTTGACCGTCCATAAAAACTAAACACATTACACAATTTACACTACGCATGACCTAATGGTCCTAATCTCATCTCTAGCAGAAGCAGTCTTCACTTCGTGAGTTCGTTCTTCAATCTTCACTGAATCACTGTGAACCCATCTTCTCCGCCTTCCTCTCAAGGCTCTCATCCAGGTAATGATACTTATTGCCCTTCTCTGCCATTCTTTCGTTTTTGATTATCAACAGCATCAAACCTCCATTGATGATTTAGTGAACTACAACAGTAAACATATCTCATTTGGAATCTTCAATTCAATCGATTTGAAAACATGGGTTTGTTGTATTTCGTTTTAATTTTATGATTATCAATTCAAATTGTCCAAATTGATCAATTAGGATAAAAATATGAAGAACTAGGGTTAACTAGTCTTGTATTTCCCCTGATTATGCATTTGTCTGTTCCTCCTAATTTCCATCTCTTCATTTTAAGTTTTAAAAGACAATATCTACACCAACAGGTAAACATTCAAATCACTTTCGATTAGTAATTTTTATTAGTATTGATTTCATTATTCAAAAATTGATCTGTTTCTTCTGATACTAGACTGCAATTTTACAGAGACCTTGAATTTTGTTTTCTCTGTTCTGATTAGTGATTGAATTTTGTGTGAGTACTCAGATCATGTACATGATGACTTCATAGACTTGTACCAATTGCAGATATGACAGTAATGTGATTACTGATTAGTAACATAATAGGACAGGGATATCATATATACTTGCTCTGATACTTAGTTAGGTGTGTGAGTTATTTGATACAATCATATATCAGTTGTATTTAAAGTCACCACATGTAATGTAAAGAGAAGTTTAAAAGATGAGATGAGATCATAGAGAGTCTTGCTACATAAGTATGAGTAATGGCTTAAGTTTGATTCTCTCTAGCTAGAACTGTTACAGTTGTTGTTCGAGAGTTTACTAAGTTTTACCTCATTGTTTATCAAAGTTTCTCCATTCTTTTTACAGGGAAAGGCAAAGCCAGTGATATTAGCCATTTTTTACTTCTTTCAGCTGAACCCACAAAATTCAAAGAACTAATCAGTGATCAGGGATGAAATAAACCCTGTTACAAGCACAAAATGAGAAGAAAAAACCAACTGGGCAAGTTAATGATAGCTAACATAGACTTGACTTCATAGGAAGAGAATTGATTAGATAGTACTGTATGATGGGTAATGAAATGATAGTACTACTTTTAGTTGTTGACCTGTGCATGCCTGAGTAGTTTTATGTTTGGTTCTCCTTATTATGCAATAAGTTGTTATGATCAATTCTTATGTAGTGTCATTAGATAGGTAAGTTTTCATACTGCTGTGTTCGATTTGTAGTACCTATGAAGCACGTCATTATTGTTCTAAGTTAACACATATTCTAATAATATTTTGTTTATCTATCATTTACATTTTTACATTTTCATTATAGAATTTATGGAAAGTGAAAGAAACAAAAACTAAGGTTGAAATTTAACACTAACACTATCATGCAACATATTCCTGGATCGTTGACTTCCAATATGTTGCATGGTAAAAGAAAGAAACAAAAACTAAGGTTGAAATTTTGAAACTCCTGCTACTAAAAGTACATACAGCTTTAAAGAAATTACATTTTTTTTTCGGTTTTATACTTTGTAGACTGACGTTGTTTGCCTGTTTGGTGTTTTTTGTTGTTTCTTAGGAGGCTTAATGGGTGATTCATCAACTCAATCTCTATCTGTAACTAGCAAAATGTCAAGTACACCTGCATCTATACCTGAAAGTCAAAATGAATCTACTAGTGGGGCACCTGAAAATCAAATTACATTTCAAACTAGTTCCGAAGATGTAGCCCCAGTTGCAAATGCAGAAAACAAGAAGTCAAGATCCTTTTCTGGTGTATGGGTGAAGGACTTTACAAGACTTGATCCTAAGACTGCACAATGTAATCATTGTAAAAATAAGTTCTCTGCACCGGCTAAGAATGGGACTTCTAGCTTGAGGGGTCATGCAGAAAGATGTTCTAAGAATCCTGATAGGAAGAAGGAACAAAAAAGTCTCATGTTTCCCCCTCCAAAACCAGGTGAAAATTCTAAACTAGTTGCTTCCTTTTATAGTTATGATAGATGCAGAAGAAGATTAGTAGAATTTATAATTAAGGAAGAGTTGCCATTTAGATTGGTTGAATCAGAAGGTTTAAGGGCCTTGCTTCAAGAGCTTGAACCAAGATTCAAATGCCCTGGTCGGATGACAATTTACAGAGACCTTTTAACCATCTATAAAGAAGAGAAAGAAATGTTGAAGAAGTATTTCAAGGCAAGCAAGCAGAGAGTTTCACTCACAACTGACACATGGACATCACCGAACAATTTTAACTACATTTGTGTTACAGTTCATTATGTGGATCAAAATTGGAAGTTGACAAAGAGAATTATTATGTTTTGCTTAGTTAAGGGTCATTCTGGTAAAGCAATTGGTCGGATGTTAGAGAAATGTTTGATTAGTTGGGAACTTGAGGATGTTTTTGCGGTGACACTTGACAATGTTAATGCTAATACCGTTGCAATTGATCACTTAAGGACAACTGTGGTTGGTTGGACAGGTGCAGTCGAAAGAGCAGCGTACTTGCATGTAAGACTATTAATTTATATAGATGATTTAATTTGTAATACATCAACTGCAATTTGAAATTGCCAATTTTTAATATTATTTAACTTTTCATTCTTAACAGGTAAGATGTGCTGCCCATGTTCTTGCTCTTGTTGTAAAAGATGCAATACTTACATACAACAAGTCGATTAAGAGGATCAGGTCAGTGATTAAGTATGTTTGTAGCTCTCCTTCTAGGTTGGCTAAATTTAGATACTATGCTTCTTTAGAAAAGGTTGAATGCAAGAAAGGCTTGGTCTTAGATGTCAAAACTAGGTGGAATAGCACATATCTTATGTTAGATGCTGCAGAGAAGTATGAAAGGGCTTTTAATAGGTTAGCAAAGGATGATAAAGAATTTCGAAAGAGATACATTTTTCCAGAAGATAAATTTGATATTTTGCCTGATATTAGTAGTTTTGAATCTTTTGAAATAAATGCAAATGACATTGAAGTTTTATCTTCTAGTTCTGAATCTTGTTCTGAATCTGATAATGAAATTGAGAATACTAATGCAAGACGCAAGAAGCAGAATCAGAAAAAAAAGAAGCCTAAGCAGCATGCTCCATACTCTGAAGATTGGTCGTATGCCAGAGGTCTTGTAAAGTGTTTGAAGGTATTTTTTGATTCCACTGTAAAATTTAGTGCTTCATCACAAGTTACAACACATAATTTCTTATGGCAATTGACAATCATCCATGAACAATTAGTTGCTTTTAGAGATTATCAAACGCAAGATTCTTACATTACACGCATGGCTGCTCTCATGTTTAGAAAGTACAATAAGTATTGGGATAGGTATGAAGATATGAATTCTGCCATGTTTTTTGCCCGGGTGCTTGATCCAAGATCGAAAGAAAGTGGATTAGAGTTTGTGTTTGAATGCTTGTATGAGAAAAATTATGACAAGATTAATAGTACTATGATAACTGTGAAACAAGAACTTGTGAGACTCTTTGAAGAATATAAGTCTGTTTATTCAATTATTGAGGACGGGTCAACTATTGGGTGTACTAGTAGTATAGATGACACTACAGTTGGTGTAGATGATTCAATTGAGGCTATACTTGAGTCAAGGGCGAAAAGACATAGGAAAAACCCATCTGTTGAGGTGAACTCAGAGCTAGATAGGTATTTGATGGATGATTGTGTATCAAGTGATCCCAATTTTGACATATTGGCTTGGTGGAAAGCCAATAGTACAAAGTATAAGATTCTCTCACACATGGCGAAGGATATACTAGCTATACCCGTGTCTTCAGTTGCGTCTGAATCAGCTTTTAGTACAGGAAAGCGTGTGCTTAGTCCATGGAGAAGCTCTTTATCTCCTAGGACAGTTGAGGCATTGCTCTGTACGCAAAGCTGGTTGGAAAAGCCCATTGCTCTTGATTTTCTATGTGACTGTGTACCGGATGATAGCTTCAGCATTGAGGAAGGTATGAAAAAAATTATGTACTGCTTTTTTGTTCTTCAATCGTTTGCATATTTGTTAAGTGTTAACATACCTTTTATTTCCGGTTCTTGCAGAGTTGTTGGGTCCCATGACAGAGATCTTTGATCCTTGATCTATGATTGAAAAAGGGAGGGGGATTTAAGTGACTCAATCATACATATCCGCGAGTGCATCTTTGAACTTTGATCCTATCTGTTTTGAATTCCATTTTAACTTAAGTGACTTTGTATGTTTTTTTTAATGTCATTTTGAACTTCATTTTATGAGAGTTACTCATGGTAATATTGTTTGTTTTTGTTGTTGTTGTCTTATTATAATACTGCTTTTTTTCTTCTTTTTTTCATGTTTTTTTTCTTTTTTAGTGGCTGTTTTGTTATTTTTTGTTGTCTGCACGGGTTAACCCGCTCAAAAACCGAACCCGCCCGACCCGCTGCGGGTTAAAACCGACCCGACCTGCCCGAGGACGGGTTGGTATACGGTTTTGATTATCAAAACCCGCCTGTGGACGGGTTGGTAGTTGGTTTTACCCTAAAACCGACCCGCCCGCCCGTTGTGCAGCCCTAGTCTACTGAAATCAAATCAGTCCTCACAATGGTCTGATCAATGTTCTAACCCTTGAACCTAAGGTTTTTAGTCCGAGTAACTTAATTCCCTGTTTTTACTCCGTTAATCCTCAAAACTATATTAAAATTTCAAACAATTTCTTAAACCATCCTTCGAACTAAAGCTATAAGTTTTCATAACATTCATACCATTCAAAAAAACTACCAAGCCTAATTGTTGTTGTTTGAGGTTGTTAAAACAAAATGTCTACTGGTTCGTCTAGGTTGCTGCTGCTGTTGTGGGCGCAGGTAATGGGTTCGTCCATTGATGGGCTGAACTCGTTGCACCGCTTTGGTATAACAACGGCAGTATCTTGTTCTGGAGCTCCTTGAGGTGCATTTCCTGGATGTGGTATTGGTGCAGGCTGAGCTACAACAGGTTCCCTGGAGCATTTGTTGCGTTAGAGACATTGTGTTCTGCTCCTGGACTAGTGTTGTTATTGGCCTTGCCTCCCTGGTTATGATTGCTGCAAGCCTCCAATTCTCTCTATTAAACTCATCCAACACAGGAAAGACCATCCTATCAGTAACATACCTTGCTTGGGTACTAAGGGGAACTGTGTGTGCTCTCATAACCTGGATGATGTTGGTAGGGATAAGCACAGACTTAAATCCCATCTATACACCTCCTGCAATGACAACCCTATCAGACACCACCACAATCCCTTCTGTGACTACATAATCCCCAAGTCGAGGATGAGTGGCAAGGATGGTCCATCTGCCTGCATCTCCATTTGTTGCATCTACAGTTGGTGGACTTTTATCTCGGGGAAAATCAAGACCACCAAGGCCTTGAGGAGCAACAAAAATTTTCAGCAAACCATCAACACCTGCATCACCAGCACCACTACCACTTCCATTACCATCTTCATAAACACTATTAAAAAAAGGCGAACTTCTCTGTCCGGCAACACCTCTAATACCCTGCATTGATGCGATCACAATCAAATCTCAATTGCTTCTTACTAATAAAATAAATTTTAAGGAAAAATTGATTACCTGGTTGGATTCTTCTTGCATTTTGTCCAAGCCTCCTCAAGGTTTCTTGGAGTGGACCAAAAACTGGAGGATAACCACCACAACTCTCTTCAAGCTTCACAACACGATTAAACTGAAAAGTCTTCCAATGCCAATCAAGATCCCACTCCGCCAACACACCAGTAGTTGCAGAGGCTGGTTGCTGATCTTTCTCTATTTCTCTAAGCAAGATAAATCCGTCATGTACCTTCATTTGACTAGCCAACCAAATCAAAGTATTCAAACTAAAATCAAACTTCCCCTGTTTAGGATTTCTCTCACGTCTCTAGGAAGAATTTTTTGTAACATCTCCATTTCTTTGCTGATGGCCTCCTCCTCCAATTCCAATCATGAAGAAACCATAGCTAGCCTTGTCAACCAGATGAACTCCACCCTAAACATTCCTGAAGACTTGTTTCCTGATATCTTTATCAACACTGAAAATATTTTTCAAAGCGTGAAGCAGACTGGAAATGGACCTTCATTGGAAGAATTTGCATCAAAATATCCCATGATACCCGTAACATCTATAGATTTATAAATAATAACTGGTATTTGAGAAGAGTGGCTGAGGTTGATCTTTGAAACAAAAGAAGAAACTATTACTCCATCAAACATGGGTGTTTAGAAGATTATAGGGTGTTTGGAACAAGAGGCATTTTTGATAAACTTATAGTGTTCACTGAAGTTCATCCCTCTAGGCCAGATTTTATTGATGAGATAAATTTTTATTCTGTAATGGTATGGGTTCTTGTCAAGAGGGTTCCAAGTCGCATAATCCCTGATATGAGGAATTTCTTGAGGCCTGCTGTTTCAAGAAGCTAAGATACATAGTGAGAAAAAGAATGTGGAAGTCTTGCTGAATATTGATATTACCAGGGCTTTGAAATATAGTGTGAATCTTTATGAAACTCCAACTACTACTCACTGGCTAGAATTTGCGTTTGCTCTCAATGGTCTTCAATTCTGCAAGGTTTGCAGGATTCTCGACCATCTTGGTCCTCCATGTGATGAAAAAACTGAATCTTCAAACAAAATGGTTATCCCATCCACAAGTATCTCGCTTCAACCTTCTCAACTCCAGAATCTGACAATCATAGCTAAAGCTTAGAAGAAAGGTTATTCAAATAAAGATATTGCTACTGAATTTGCTATCAAGCTGAGAAATACCCAGCGAAAGATTGTTCTAGCCAACATCACAAATGATTTAGATGGTACTGATGAACACATCATTTTCAAAGCCGGTCTGCAAGATCCCATTCAAGAAAATTTCAATAAAAAAAATGGAGGTTTTAGATTGCCAAAAGAAACACAAGAAAATCATCACTGGAGAAAAGAGAAAAACCCTACCCCCAAGAAAAAATCGTTAAACATCAAAGGAGATGTTAGACAAAATGGTAAAGATCAAGCCACTTCTAATGAAACGACCTATCAATATTACATCTTCCCTCAGATACCCCATGCCTTGTCTTCTGACATGCCCGAAGTGCCAACCTTTGCTGATATTCAGGATAAAATGATCAAAAACAATAAATCTCTCAAGAAGGAAGATTGGGATAAAATGAGACTTGATATTGACTTCGGCGATTCTTCTAAGTCTGAGATTCTTTCTGATGCCAAGAAAACGATTGACTATATGGAAGTTATTGTTGCCAATTATAAAAAGGTTAAAGAATCGCTCCATTCTGCTAGCCATGCCAATCCCTCCCCCCCAGAATGTGGAATCTGGTGCTGCTCCAGGTCTAGCTATTGGTAAAACTATAGACATCCTTGGAAACCCCTCCCTTGAGGTAATATTGTTAAACCAATTTAACTTATTCTTTAAAATTATGCAATTAGGAATAAAATCTTTCATCATAATCTCTTTTTCAATTATCATTATAAAATGCTCACCGATAAGTTTAGATATATGCTAGAATATAGTATAACCATTTTCATATATCCTACTGTTTCTTATTTCTGGCAATTATTTACCTCTCTAGCTTGAAATTGTCGAGGGCTAGGTAGAAAAATAACTACTAACTACCTCAATGACATTTTACATAAGCATTCCTGATATTTTCTTTTTGGATGAAACTAAACAAAAATTTCAAAACCTTAGTGCCATCTTGGGTAAGATAGGTGTTACCAACTTTTGGTCTGTTGATCCTTAGGGTACTATTGGCATAGCTGGTGGCCTTAGTCTAGCTTGGAAATCTTTCCTCCAGGTTATCATCCTAGACTCCTCCCCAAATCATATCCATGCCATTATCTCTTCTACTAATAATATACCCTGTATTTTTACTGTCTATTATAATAGTCCCTATGCTACTAAAGACAAACTTCAAACCTGGAAGAAAATTGAGGAAACTGCTAATGTTATCTCTCACCCCTGGTTGATCATGGGAGATTGCAACTTTGTCTTTCATGACCATGAGAAATTTGGTAGTCAGCCCATAGACCTACCTGAAGTTAATATCTTTAGTAATAAAATTAATAAGCTGGATCTCATGGATATGGGTTAAATACTGCTTGCCCTTTTATTTGGACTAACAGAATGGATGGGAACATGCTAACTGAACAGAGAATTGATAGAGGCTTGGCCTCTGAAAATTGGTTAGATTTGTTTCCTCACTCTACTATTTTCAATCTCCCTGCTATTCGCTCTGATCATAATCCTATCCCCTTGAATTCCAATCCAACTGGAATTCGGGTAGCATCCCTTTCAAATTCTTTGGTCCTTGGCTTGATCACCAGGATTGCAAAGATATTTTAGATGAATGTTGGTTTATGAATCTATCTGGTGCCTCCGCCTTTATCCTTGCTAGAAAACTTAAGGAAGTTAAAATCAAGGTCAGAGTGTGGAACAAAGTTGTTTATGGTAATATCAAAACCAATTGGAGGAAAACATTAAAAATTGGATCACAAAAATTAAATTTTATATCCATAGATGTGTTTCTCTGAGGAAAGACAACAATACTTTTAAACATTGGTACAACATTCAGGAAAAGTTCTGGAGAACCAAAAGTAGAGATCAAACTATAAAACTTGGTGATATAAATACTCATTTCTTTCATACTAATTCTAAAAAGAGAATGACAAGAAACAAGATTGAGGCTACTAAGGATGACAATGGTAATTGGATCACTGATAGGAACTTGGTCTCAGAATGCTTCACTAACCACTTTGAGAAAATGGCCACAACTGAGACTGTCATGCTAGATCAATCCATTTTTGATCTCATCCCTAGTTCAATTTCTACCTCCGAAAATGATCATCTTCTAGTTAATCCAGATGTTCTTGAAATAAAGAATGTTCTTTTCAGTATGGAAGGAAACAAGGCTCCTGGTCCCAATGGTTTTCCCTCTAACTTCTTTCAAGCTATATGGGACATTGTGGGCAAAGACATCGTCAACATAGTTGAACACTTCTTTATTTCTGGGTTTATACTCAAGGAAATGAACTCCACATTTATATCAAATACCCAAAATTGATGCCCCTTCTTCTCCATCCCATTTCAGGCCTATCTCTCTTTGCATTACCACATATATCATTTCCAAGATTTTTGCTTAGAGACTAAAACCTCTTATGCCTAAGCTCATATCCCCTTTTGAATTTACTTTTGTTTATGGTAGGAAAATTTCTGACAACATAACCACTTCCCATGAATACTAAAAGGGGAAAATGTTGAAAATGGTACTATAAGTATTAAGATTGACATGGCTAAGGCCTTTGACAGAGTTGACTGGAATTTCTTTCTAGCTATTATGTCCAGGATGGGTTTTAGTGACAGATGGCGTAACCTCATTAATAAATGTATCTCTACTACCAATCTTGTTGTCCTATTTAATGGAGTCCCTGGTAACTTCTTCAAACCTTCTAAAGGTGTAAGACAAGGAGACCCCCTCTCTCCCTATCTTTTTCTCTTTTGCATGGAAGCTCTTTCAAGGAAACTCTTTAATGCTGAAAGTATTGGCCTAATTCACGGGTTACAAATTTATCTTGTTGCTCATTCTATTTGTCACCTTCTATTTTCTAATGATTGTATGGTCTTCTGCAAAGCTAATCTGGATGAGGGTAGGAACTGGTGGAAATTTTCAGGCAATTCAGTTCTACTTCTGGCCAAATGATTAACTTTTCTAAATCATGTATCTTCTTCAGCAAGAACACCTTCCCTTCCATAGCTACTAATATAAATGATGATATGGGTGTTCATATGATTAATACTCAATACAAATACCTAGGCTCCCCTCTTTTTACCAAGATGAGCAAAATTCAAGCTTTTCAACCTTGCGTAGATAGTTTTGAGTTCAAGATAAAGGGTTGGAAAAGCCAAACTCTTTCTCATTCTAGAAGAGTTACCTTGATAGCAAATGTTACTTGTACCTCTTGCACCTACCAAATGAATTATTTCAAACTCCCTAATTAGAATTGTAAGGATTTGAACAAAATCCAGAGGGAGTTTTTCTGTAATAAAGACCCTAATAAACAAAAAGGGTTGTATTGTATATTCTGGGATTCTGTATGCAAGCCAAAAGAGATAGGTGGTCTTGGTTTCAAAAACTTAGAAATATGCAATGAGGCTATGATAACAAAAACTGGTTAGAGGCTTATACAGAAACCAGATTCCCTGCTTTCCTTCATTATGAAGGAAAAATACTATGAAAACCAGGATATAAGCAGAATGGACACTACTCCAAAAAGCTCTGATTCTTGGATCTGGAAAGGTATTCTGGAAGGGGTGGAAAACATAAGTACCATATTTGGAAAGTGGGAAATGGTCAAAAAATTATGATTTGGTCTGATAGATGGGTTAAAGGTAACGACAATATTTTGGAAAAGCCTCAAAATTGTCCAAATGATCTGACCCATGTCAGTCAGCTTATAAACACCCAAGGCAACTTGGATTCTAACATTATTTCCCTTTGGTTCTCTCTTGAAGATCAAAATTCCATTCTTCATACTTCTATAAATGTTCTTGATGATGATTGTATTTCTTGAGGCTTAAGAGAAAAAGATGATTTCTCTGTCAAAACTTTATACAACTAGAGGATTAAAGAGAAATATAAAAATAATAACATCAACACTGCTTTGAAGGCTATTTGGTAAATGGATCCTTCTCCTTCTATCAACATTTTCATTTGGAAATGTCCTCAGGGCATTATGCCTACTAATGCTAGAACTGCTAATATCTTTCATTATATTGATCCTATCTGCAGTAGGTGTAAAAGCGCTTTAAAGGATATATCTCACTGTCTGATGTTCTGCCCTTTGCTGCCTCTGTTTGGATTAAGATGTTTGTTGAAAATCACAATATCTTCTAGAATTTCACTGACTTTCATGATTGGATCAACTACCAATTTTCTTATGATAACCTTGCTTCCGCCTTAAATGTTTCTTATGCTACTAGTGTCTGGTTCATTTGGAAAGATAAATATGATCTGGTCTTCAAAGGTGGCTCTCATCCTGTTGACTCCACTGCCCACAACATCAAACAACAAATAAGCAACATCGACAAAGTGACTCACAATCAAAATCATATCATCAACAAACTTTACTACCAAGTTTCTGATGAAGAAACAAGAAGTAGATTGATAAACCTTCACAGACGAAAATTTCGTCTAACCATTAGCATTTGCACTATGGAAAGTGATAACTTGCAAGTTAGTAATGCTAACCTTCAATCTTACACTTGGACTAATGTTGCTTTGTTTGCTATGTCCTTCTCAGGTAGTTTCATTGGAGCCAGAACCTATTCTAACCATAAAGATGACAAAAATGGAATATGAAGAAAAGTTGAGCTAGTAATGAAGTGGGCCGAGTTACAGACCACAAATGTTGATTTCACTTCTGAAGAAGATGCAACTCTGGAGGCCATCAAGAATATTTATAGAAGGGAAGTACAAGGACAATTCAGTTTAAGTTATCATCAGATGATTGGAGGAAGTTCTGAAGAAATCTCTTTTGTGTTGGGGAACCTCAATAAAGTCAAGCGAAGTGAAAACTCTCTTGCTTTTAAATTAGTTAGCCTAGTTACTAAGAACAATATTAAGGAAATTTTAGCTTGGGATAACAATGTGTTGATTAATCACTTCCAGTCCCCCTTATTTGAGAACCTTTTTACTGTTAACAGAGAGATTAATAGTGAGGAAAGGGCTTTGCAGGAGGCTATTCTTTCCACTGCAAAGAGAAACTCTATTGTTTGAGCTTTGTTGCAGCAGCTTATTTTCTTATAAAAAAATAAAATAAATTTCTATCTACTCCTTTAAAGGACTAACTCAATCGCGTCCCCACGTTGAACGGTTACCAAACCTCTCTATTTAGTTAAAAGTGAACAATACCTACCCACTCATCAAAAGTGAATAACTCATATTGCTCAAACACACAAATATTAAGATTTACGATCACCCGCTTTACCCGTAAAAACTAAAAAAAAAAGAGGAAAAAAATATTATATTTATGCCAAAAAATATTATGAAAAATATTATATACATTTAGAAAAATATCCTGAAAAATATTATAAATATTAAAATATTAAAAATATTATAATATTTCTTTCCAAAATATTATAAATATGTCATATGCTATCGCTCCGCCACACCAAATCAAAAATTCTCATTGAACCCAGTATGTAGCACGGGATACATGTCAATTTTGTTATAAGAAACTAAATATGTTCGGTGCGTAGCACAAGCAAAAATCTAGTTTATTTTTAAAATCTCTTTGAAAATTTATATTCCTTCCATATGAATTTACAGTCCCATATTACTTGAAAATTTTGTGATTGCGCAATAAAATTTTCAAGTTCATCAGAAGCCAGTTTTTAGTTGGATGCTAGAATTTTTTATGGTTTTTGCTGACTTTATTAAACCTAAGCTTGTGTATCACGTTGTTCTCTCATGACGTCCTTGAAAAGATCTTTGTGTGATAACAACGGGTTTCTTGTTTGATCCCATGGATGTCCGGACTTAAATGAATAGCGATGTGAATATGCTATGAATGTAAAATGTTTCTATTCTTTAGTAGATCTATGCACCAAAACTATTCTGAAGAAAACTTACATGCGGAAGCGAAATTTATTTACTATCTTCGAAATTGAGACTACACGTGCTAACTTTACCTTTTCAAAGTTACGTCAAGCAAATATGTATTACGGATATGCTTATTGACCATACTTGCATACATTAGGAGTGCTACTTTATTTTACGGAAATAAGTGTTGGATAGTTTTGAAAGCGCGTTTTTCTTGTTGTATATAATAATGAAGACTTATTTTAGGAATGGGTTTGAGTTTCCTATTCTTAGGTGGGAACCTAAAGGGGTATTTCCTATTTTATGTCTTGTCTAGCATATGGAAGGTGTTTCCTAATATTAGCTAGGGATTCTTGGTGTCCAAGTTTGTAATCTACATAAATAGTTATTAGGCCTTGTAGAGAATAGACAACCAAAATAATTATAACACAATCGTAGAGACATTGAGGGAGATTTCTTGCATTAGCTTTAGGGAGAAAGCTAGGTTTAGTGGTGAGTGAAAATTAGTGAGGAGTAAGATATAAGGTGATCTCTTCGATAATTGTCGCGGTGTAGCTAAGACTTTGCTGAAACTCTCACAAAGATGTTATACTTTGTAACTAATTCTTTATAGTGGATTGAAGTTGTTGCGGGTCAAAGTGGATGTATACAATATATACATATTGTATATATTTTTGAACCGCTATAATCTTGCGTGTCTTGTGAGTTTGATTTATTTTCTCGTTCTTTATTATTGTTTGTGTTTGGTTTACTTATTATTCACCATATCATTCCAAGATTATGTATTCCGCGGTTTTGTCAGTACCTGAAGTTATTGTCTGCGGTAATTTCTTTAGCGGAAAAATCCTGAAAAATGGTATCAGAGCCAGGTTGGGGATGCTATTGGAAATCGAACATAAAAGTGGTTATGGATGTGACCCGGTTTAGGGCGCAGGTGGAGCAAGCAAGGCCCAAAATAAGGAAGAGCTCATGGTGGAGTTAGTGCAGTCACCCATTAACTCAGGTGGAGTAGGGATCAAGGTGGGAAAGGCAATGCTCAAGGTGGAGTAGGGTTCAAGAGCGCGTAGGGACAATAATCATGTTCGATGGATAACATCATAAGAATGATATTGTCCGGTGGAGTATGATTGGGTTGGTAAGGTGGTTTAATCTCGCCAAAGTGGAGATTGTTGGTATGTATGGATTGATGAAACACAAATGAGATAGCCAGGAATAGTCCCACATGGAGTAAGCGGAGTTATATATAGAGATTAATAAGATAGACTCTCTCTTTACATAACACCGAGACCTTTTAGGATAAAACCACACACCTCTAACCCTAAGGTGGTCAAGTGGGGACAATATTGGTGCCATGTGGTCGGACGCGGAGTGGGTTCGACAGTCCACAGATCCTAACAACTGGTATCTGAGCTAAGGTGATACCAGTCTGACAATTGGTATAAGAGCTTTAGGCTCGGTACAATTATTTGTGGAAGTTATCAAGGTTGTTTAGGTTTATTAGCAACAAGATTATTGGTTTTATTTGACAACAATTGAAATGGGAGTTTAATTTGTGTCGTAGCACGTCAAAATAATATTAACTTTCTCACTTATAAAAGATTTAGATTAAGTATATGGTAAGAAAGATTCGTTCCACGGGAGGCTATTGTTGTTAACGTTTCAATATCTTAAGTAACAAAGGGGGGTATTTTTGAATTCTTTAGAAAGCAAAAATAGACTAAATTGAAAGTAGAAAAAATAATTAAAAGTAATCAAGAGTTGAGAATATTGGTCAAGGGATTGTTTCATTCACAAACATGTATTTATATCAATAACTAAAATTGGTAATTTAATCTTTCTTTTATCAAAATCCCTAGGATACCTTGGTCGCAAGAATATCCCGCTAACTTCCAAGTTCATCGCACATACATTAATAGATGCAAGAATGAATTAGAACAACCCAACGTGTAAAAACACTCATCAAGTTTAATTACCCATGTGCATGACGTTTTGTGAAATAAGGCTAATCAATGTAATTGAACATGGAAACCGTACTAATTCAATTTAACAAAGGTTATGATTCATATGTGATTGCTAGGATGTATCACTACAAGTAATAACACACATATGCTACTTGAAATCAGAATTTGTCAACTTTTACGTATTGAAAAGGGCTAATTGATGTTTGGTACTAAGATTTTGACCAGGTTTAGTGTTTGGTCTAACATTTGTCCAACGTTAGCGCTTGGTACCTGGACTGGACGTTGACTATAATTGACTAGGTTAACTCATTTACTTCCATTTATCAATTATTAAATAAATTAAAAACAAAAATCAAAAGACGAATTTACAATTATAACCTTCTACCTAATATTTACTTAATAATATCATATTCTCAATGCTTATTCACACCTTCTACCTAATACCCATCGACTCTCTCTGATTTTGATAGCAGCAAGAACTTTTTTTCTTCTTTGTATTTCTCGCAACCATTCTTTAAACCCATTCTTTATCTACTTCAAACTCGTTCTTTAGAAATCAACCTAACAATCAAACTCTTTTCTCAGTAAACTCCATTAGATTTGATTCAGAAAAATTAGGGTTTTTTTGTTGAGAATTCGGGTTTTATAGGGAAGAATGATGAGAATAAGAGAAGAACATTGGGGGATTTAATTAGGGTTTCTAGAATTAAATCTTAGTCTGTGAGAAATTGAAGATGAGATTAAGTGATTGTGAATGGGTTCTGTGTATGAGATTAATGATGAAATTGAGTAGTTGAAGATGGATTTCAGGTTTATGAGATGGAGAAGAAGATGGTTATGATAGATTGAGGTTTAATTGCATAGAAGAGTAAGAATCGAGAAGAAACTATAAGATTAGGGTTTCATGAGATATTTGTAAAAACTTTAGAAGATGAAATTGATAAGTGTATTGAGTTAATTAGTTGATGAATAAGCTTTGGTTATGAATTGATTGAAGTTTAGAAGCTGATTTGTTGAAGAATTGATAGTTAAGGTTTCGGTGTTCTTCCCCAAATTGAAATTGAAGTTCAATTAGTGTTTAACAGAGAAAAGAATAAGACGTTGTTAGGGTTCTGGTGATGTTCAGTGACAACCGAGAATCGAGATGAAGCTTCTTCCATGGCTTATGAAGAAAATATAGGTTCATATCGATGGATAGTGGATCTAGTGCTGTTGTTGGAGGTGATTTAGTTGCAAATCGGTTTCGAGTGGTCTTTATGGTTTTATTGGTCGAGATAGTAGCTGAGAAGAGTCTGTGATTTAAATTGAAGAGATTGGATGAAACTGTGGCTCAGGATTCAGTGAGGGTTGAGCTCAGATGGGTTTTCCGTGAATTGATTTGGACTAAGAACTGTGAAGAATTCAGGGAAGGAATGAGTTCAAGAGCTACAACAAGATAAAAAAGGGAATGTTGATTTGTGAGATGAACCAATAATTGGTTATTAATGAGTGTTAAAATTGTAGATCAATGTGTAGGAATTGCAGGGATGGACTAGTCATAATGGCCTGAATTTGGTCGAGAATTGCCAGAAAACAAACAGAACTCTGCTAGATTTTTAGTATTCGATGGTTATTATGTAAATATTAGTAAATTGAAGGGTATACTTGTAATCACTCTAAATAATTACATTTTATATAATTTTTTTAATAATTACTAAACAGAAGTTAGGACTTAACCTAGTCAACACGGGTCAACGTCCACTCCAGGTACCAAGACCTAACGTTGGATAAATGTTAGACCAAACACTAAACCTGGTCAAAACCTGAGTACCAAACATCAATTAACCCTAATTTAGCTTTAGATATGAAGGCAAACTCGATTGATTCCGGACTCAACTAAACAAGCATTCAAATCATATGATAATTTAATGATGAATCATAAATGACAAAGTGGAGACAAAACTAATTCATTGAATAAATATCATGTTTAAGAAATCAACTTAAAACCCTTAACCAATAATATGTATTTAGCTACTCATAGATATGGAATTTAGAAAATAAAATTGAATTAACGAAGATGAAAATTAAGGCAAACCCTAGATGCGTGAAAGAGATTAATCTTCTTTGCTCCTTGCTCCCAAAAATCAGTTGTAAAAAGTGTGTAGATATCCCATATGTGTAGAAGACTTTCCCTTTTATAAATCTCCTTATTTCCAAAAATAGGTCAAGTCTTTAAAAGTCCAAATCTAAATAATTCACCAAGCCCATGTGTGAGAAATAACCCACTAAAGTTTATGTCCAAAATTGGTCGTCGGAGGTCCAGAAAAGTGGCCCAGAAAAGTCATCGACGACCACCTGAATAGTGTCGTCGGCCAGTCACTGACAACCTGAGTCAACTGACGGTCCAAAATTAAATGTAATGGTCTACTAACGGTCAAAGAATCATAGGATTTTCAATCATTTACCGAGTCAGCTGTCTGACTCGGTTGAGTGGGTCTTATTCACTGAGTCAAATCGGCTCACTGAGTTAACTCGCCAGAACAGAAATCTGGCCGAGTTCTAGCTATATTCTGGCAATTTCCGGCCAATTTCAGGTGTATCTTACCTGAAATTTATCCTAAACATTCATTTAACACACATAAATCATTCATAGATCCACAATTTCCATTCAATGTTGACTGCAAAAAGCTTCTCTTCTATCATTGATTGTACAACCACAATTCCAACCCCAAACTACACCACCTGAACCGACACCAATAAACTCCAAAATCCATCTACCAACACCACCAACTCATGACAAACTCACAACAGCCACAGACCCATCTTCACTTCTTGCTCTCTGCCAGTTTAAGCCCATCATAGACCCAGCTTCTATCTTCTCTGAGCTCTTTCAGTTCCGACCACATAAAAACCCGAAATCATAAACCCATCTTCACATTTCTCCTCTTGCATTCCACTGCACCATCTCTATTTTGGACACCAATCAAGCTAAAATCGTTACTAGAAAAAACCATCTCAGAACTCATCTTCTCACTCTCGATCTGATTCTTCTGCCAACAAACCACAACCCCATCTATTCAACACCAACTCAACGAATCTTTTCTCTTTTCTGTTTATCAATTCGATTAACTCCAACCATCTTCTATCTCAACCTTATATGTTCACAGATCCACCAAAACCCATTCTTATTAACCCGATACTCCTCTCTGCTGGTGAACTTAATCTGCAAGAGATAATGAACACTCTCAACCTAGATACAGGGTAAGAGATAAAAATGGATATATGCACCCAAGTTCCTGAATATGACCACCCATGCTTGGTTGTACATAACCTTCTCTTGAACAATGTAGTTAATCTGGAATCTCGGTCCCGTCGCGGCCGGGACCTTGACACCTTGATAACGATATCTCGGGGAGATTATCGGCGAAATCTTGGAATAACTTCCAAATATTATATCCAAATTTTATATACATGTAAATGTTAGAGCTATTGCAAATATAATACATAAACAAAAATTTTAAGAAAGAAAAATAGATAATCAGTTAAAAAAAAACAACAACCATACTTTAAGTTCTAAGTTCAAAGTTCAAAGTTCGAAAACAAAAATAAACACCGCTTTCAAAGTTCCAAAAATCCAGATTAAACAACAAGCATATTACAACTCCAATTCTATTCAGAATCAATATCAAAAGAATCATTATAGATGTCATCATCTAGAGTAACTCCACAATTCTCATCAACACCAAGTAGTCCTTCGTCGGTATCACACATCAACTGATCAATATCATATCTATCATACTCGGAGTTTGTTGGGTATATTGACTTGCTTCTAGAATTGATTGCACATGAACAGTATATGAAACTAGAGGGTACAGTACAGGAAACTAGAGGGAACAATACAGGAAACTAGAGGGAACAGTATAGGAACAGTATAATATTCATTCCCATATAAGATCAGAGTCTATGTTTTGTGCAAGTGCTTTTGCTGTGGTTAAGGGCACAAACATATTGTGCATTGTTTCTTTCTGATGTCTTCTTTCTTATAGGTACATGTAAACACGTTCATCTGCACTACCCTGCAAAGTGTAAAAATGGTTCGCAACTTATACATAGACATGTTCAATTTCCAGCACAACATCCGTATAAACACAAGATTTCAATTGAAATCAGTCACTAATATATTCGTCACTACATGTCTGGCAGCTAATAGCTAGTACATATGATCCATATTAAGAGCCAAATTGGCTTGCACATTTGCATTAGGACAATAGCTGAGACACTAACAAGACTAAAACTCTGCAACCTGATATTTGCATTAGGTGTTAAGCTGATAACAAATAGATCCCTCCTACATTTTAATTAGTTAAAAGACATTCATATAGAAATACCTAAGCAGGCATATGAACATAATAGCCAGTATGAGGAGTTTTTCTACACACAGAGCGTACTGATTGAATGAAAATGTAGAAATAAGAATTTAAGGCTACATTTAGAATCTGTGATGTCGTTGAGTTGCAAATGTAAGAATAGACTAATTTTCACAGTAGTCTTAGTAATTAATCGTAATTCGCAGTTCGGCCACCCCCTATAATGGAAAGAAAAAAAGGGTTGTGGGTGTTCATAGTTGTAACTATGTACACTCAAGTCTTTTGGCTTACTATTTATGCTCAATGAGAACTAAATCAAATTATGACCAAAGAAACCTTAGCCTAAGCGCCTGAACAAATACACTAACCCTGAGATTGCATTCTTTTCCTTGTGTAACATTTCAACAGAATATTCTTAAACTAACATCACAAAACATCTGTGTTAGCATAAGGTAATACAGTAGTAGTCATTTTAAATTCACTAATGCATAAATACAGAAATGAGGAATCCACCAAATACCAAAGCTGCTTTCTTTGCACTGATGGAGAGGAGTCTAAAGAACCTCCAACAAGCAAAAGGAAAGCCAGATAAAACTCATTACTCTTTTCCGACGCTTTAAAAGAAAAAGGAACCCATGTCAGCACAAGTGAAACGACAAAAACTAGCATAGTCCCTTCATGAATTTGATTTATAGGAAGCAGGGACTAAATATGGAGTCCCACAGTGATCGAAGCCATGGGACTACACCTATCCATGGATACATGGAGTCCCATGTTGTTCCTTTAAACATACATCCTAAGTGAACTACACAGCGAAACTCAAACATTTAAAGAAATCGAGGCCTTAAATAAACAAAACCCCCTGATCAAAACCACATTAAAATCCAAAAACTACAATCAAATTAAAACCAGAACTTTACCTGCTGATCTTGATAAAGGTATAGAGTTATGTGGAAATTAGTCTTACATCGAATAATTTTTGTCAATCTTGATCTATTTATTTCCTCAATGAATCTGAAACCCTACTTGTTTGATGAACATGAGAATATTGAAAGCATTCTCAAAAACTGATTTAGGAAAAGTAAAGAATATGGAGAGAATCAATCGAGAGATAAAGAGGTTCTTGGACCGTTGGATTCGTCAATCAATCTGAAACCGTTATATTAGAATAGTAAATACCCATTCGCTAGATTCGGTGACTCGTCTCGGCCGAGATACGGGCGATTCGACCGATATTCGCGTTCAAATATCGTTCAGGGAAATCTCGGATATCGTCAAGGTATTCTGCCGATACCACGAAAAGCGATGTTATCTCGGCCGTAACGG
The DNA here is from genome assembly GCA_023531435.1 of Papaver californicum. Taxonomy (NCBI): domain Eukaryota; kingdom Viridiplantae; phylum Streptophyta; class Magnoliopsida; order Ranunculales; family Papaveraceae; genus Papaver; species Papaver californicum. Next base: position 2,562,457 of record JAJJMC010029152.1, read on the forward strand.
CCGAGATTGACCACATTGGTCTTGACTTCTAATAACACTCCCAAATGGAATGATTTGTTCTTCTTTTGCTCCATATGACTCCAAAATACCTAAAATCACCTATCAGAGTAATGGATGATAATAATTAAAGTACGGTAGCAAAACTTAAGGGTTTTAACGAGAAAAACTTTATGTTTTAGAAGTCTCAGATGGAAGACTATATATACGAGAAAGACCTTGGTGTCTCATTAGGTGGATTCACGAATAAGGGATCACATCGGTTATTGATCGCAAGTGTGTGGCTGTGATCCGTAGATGTCAAACAGAGGAGGTTTATAACAACGTATAAGAGATTACTAGTACGAAGACTCTTATGGATACATTAGAGAAGTTGTATCAAAAATCATCATCCTCTGGGAAGATTATGTTGTGTGAACAACTATTCAATCTAAAGATGTAGGAAGTTGAAGCAATATCAACACATCTTGGGAAGTTTAAGTCGATTATTTCCCAAATTTCAAAAGTTGCTAATACTTTTGATGAAAAAATTATAGCTTTGAGGTTGTTGTCTTTATTACCAAAGAGTTGTGAGACGACATGTACAAGTATATGCAACTCTATAGGAAGTGAGAAGTTGAAGCTTGATGATGTGCATCAAAGGTTAATCCGCGAAGAAGGGAGAAGAATAAAATGAGGTTACAATTCTAGTTCTTCAAGTTCAGACTCAAGTACGCATCAAGATAACAGAGACAGTAATCCAAAAAGGAACAATTACAATTCTAAAGGGAAGTATATAGGAAAGTCTAGAGGGTGATCTGAATCCCGACCTAGAGGAACTATGAAGTTTCAGGTATGTAAGAAACAACATCACTTCAGACGTGATTTTCTAGAAAACAAAGGTGTTTAACAATAGTGGAAACAACAATAATCAGAAAGTGGTCAATGTAGTTGTAGCTGCAGAACTAGTGAAGTTCTTTGTTGATCAAAACAACATGATGACTATATAAGGTTTTCTACAACTCTCCGAGGACAAGCAAAAGGATTCTTGGATTATTGACTCAGGAGCTTCTTTCCATGCGACATGATATAAGAGTATTATGATCTCTTACAAGGAAGGATACTATGGCTAGGTATTTTTAGGTGACGGTGTAGCATGTGATATCATCGGTATGGGTGATGTTATGCTGAAAGTCAATGGTTTTACATGGAAATTAAAGGATGTCCGACACATTCTAAATTTGGCGAAAAACTTGGTATATGTGGGCGAAGTTTGTGATGATGTATGTGAACATAACTGTAAAATGAAGAAAAGAGCTATGGTGTTAGCTCGTGGAGTTAGAGGTTGAACTTTATATCGGACTTCAGATGAATCTATTTTGGCAGTGGCTAGTTGAGGTGAAGACACTGGCTTATGGTATAAAAGACTAGGGCATATGAGTTAGAAGACCACAGAATATTGAAGACTTATTCTAGGAATAAATTTGGGTTTCCTATTCCTAGGTGGGAACCTAAATGTGCATTTTATATTTTATGTCTTGTCTAATATATGGAAGGTGTTTCCTAATATTAGCTAGGGATTCTTGGTGTCCAAGTTTGTAACCTATATAAATAGGTATTGAGCCTTGTAAAGAATAAACAATTAAATAAACATAACATAATTTTAAAGAGATTGATTCTTGCAATGGATTTAGAGAGAAAATCTAGGTTTAGTGGTGCAAATTAGCGAGAAGCAAGAGACAAGGTGATCGTCACGATAATTGCTGCGGTGTAGCTAATGTTTTTCTAGAACTCCAATTTTTTTTTTCTAGGTTTATATCTAATTCTTTCATATTGGATTGGATTTGGTGCGGCTCAAAGTGGATGCAGAAAATGCATACATATTGTATATATTGTTGAATCACTATAAATCTTGCGTTTTTTGTGAGTTTGATTTACTTTCTTGTTCTTTGTTATTGTTTGTGCTTGGGTTACTTATTATTTATTATATCATTACAAGATCATGTATTTTGTGGTTTTATCAGTACCTGAAGTGATTTTCTGCAGCAGTTCCTTTACAGGAAAAATCCTAACATTTCTTGCGTGAATAAATAGTTATAAAACAACTGGTAGTTTTTTGTCTGAAAACTTCTCTAAGGTAACTATGAAGGATTTTAGTGTCAGATCTAGCCTCTCAGCAACTAAGAACCATGAATATAGTTTTCTAATACTCTAAGTTCAGTTATTTCGGTAAGAACTCGTATGTAAACATAGCAAGAAGTATACTAAGTGAATCTATAATATCTAAAAGTAGGAGGTTTCATGCGAATAGTTACAAAAAAGTTCAAATTTTTTACCTAAAAGTGAATACTTAAGAATTTTATATGCTTAACACTCCCACACACTTAAACTTTACATTGTCATCAATGTAAATTGACTCATCCAATGTAAAATCAAGGTTGGAATCCTATAATGATATGAAAATTCAGAAACATAACAAGAAAAAGTACAAAAAATACTAAACCAATGGGTTGCCTCCCATGCAACGCTTGGTTTAAAGTCGTCAGCCCGAATATCTACTTGTTCGCCTCTACTCCTCCAAAGGGAGTGCTTCCATAAAATTGTATGCTTCCACAACTTCCAAAGTTAAATTCTCATAGTACGGCTTCAACCGGTGCCCATTCACTTTAAGTTCCTTTCCTGTAGCCAAACTACGGATTTCTACTGCACCATAGGAAAACATTAAGCACAACAAAATTACCAATCCAACGAGAAAGCAATTTACCGAGAAATAATTGCAAACGGAAATTAAACAAGGGCACTTTCTGTCCAACACAAAACTGTTTTCTAGAAATTTTATTATCATGACATGCTTGTAAATACAAGAACTTTCAAATGCATCATTACGAATCTCTTCTAGCTCATGTAGTTGTAACTTTCTTTGCTTTCCCACACCATCCATCTCCATATTTTATTGTTTAATAGCCCAAAAAGATTTATGCACAATTTCAACGGGAAGATGATAAGATTTAGACATCTCGATAGGAGTCTTGTATGCAGTTCTATATTCCCACAACGCATCATTGAGACGTAAACTCCAATCCTTCCTTGTAGGGTTCACCGTCTTCTCTAGGATGGATTTCACTTCTCGGTTGGAAATTTCAGCTTGTCTGTTAGTTTGAGGATGGAAAAACGTTGCAATCCTATTGAAACATTGTACTTCTTCAACAAGTCTCGAAAGAACTTGTTTCGAAAGTGCGGTCCTCCATTGCTAATCATGGCTCTCGGAGTCCCAAACCTTGCAAAAATGTAATCTTTAACAAAATGTGTAACCAGTTTAGAACCATTAGTATGGGTGGCTATTGCCTCCACCCATTTAGAAACATAATCAACAACGAGGAGAATATAGAAATTACCAAAAGAGTTAACAAAAGGATCCATAAAATCAATTCCCCACACATCCAAAATTTCTAGAAATTGTATAAAAGTTTGCGGCATTTTATTTCGAGCACCTAAATTGCCTGTTCTTTGGCACCTATCACAAGTAGTACAAAACTCATACGCATCTTTGAACAAAGAGAGACAATAGAAACCACTCTCAAGAACCTTGAGTGCGGTTCTCTTGGGTCCAAAGTGTCCTCCACAAGCATAAAAATGACAGAAAGTCAAGATAGAGTGAAATTCAGATTCGGGAACACACCTACATATTACTTGGCCACTACTATGTTTCCATAAGTATGGATCATCCCATATGTATTGGTTCACTATTCTCTTAAGTTTTTCTCTCTTAGCACGAGACAAGTTACTAGGGATTTGTTTAGAAACCAAATAATTAACAATATTAGCATACCATGGTTCCACGATGATGATTGAGAAAAGTTGCTAATCCGAGAAACTTTCACGCAACGGGATAACTTCCCCGTGTACAGTAAGACAGATCAAATGGTCAGCAACGGTATTCTCAATTTCTTTCTTGTCTTTGATTTCGATGTCAAACTCTTGTAAGAGTAGTATCCATCGAATGAGCCTTGGTTTCACATCCTTCTTTGTAAGTAGGTACCTAAGTGATGCATGATTAGAAAAAACAACAACTTTTGTACCAATCAAATAAGAGCGAACTTTTTCCAATATAAAAACAATGGCTAACAACTTATTTTCGGTGGTGGTATAATTCTGATGGGCCTCATTCAGCATGAGGTAGCTTCCCAATACGTTGTCCCAAAACAACAACAACCGTATAATCACTAGCATCACACATTAGTTCAAAAGGTTTGCTCCAGTCTGTTGGTCTAATGATATGGGCTGTCATCAAAAGTTCTTTCAACCGATTGAATGCCGCCAAAAACTTCTCGTCAAATTTAAAGACCACTCAAGTGAAGCTTGTTTACAGGATTATCTGAGGGACATCTTTTTGAAACAAGTGACATAAAGGTGATAAAATCTTGGAAAAATCCTTGATAAACCTGCGATAGAATCCTACATGACCAAGAAAAGCAAAAATCTCTCTCACTTTAGTTGGAGGTTAAGAACACGAATAAGATCAATCTTAAATTTATCTAATCCTTGATAAGCCTGCAACAGAATCCTGCGTGACCAAGAAAAGCACAAATCTCTCTCGCCGTAGTGGGAGGTTAAGAGCACAAATAAGATCAATCTTAGATTTATCTACTTCCAAGCCTTTAGAAGATATAATATGGCCTAAAACAATGCCATGAGTTACTATGAAATGGCACTTCTCCCAACTAAGTACAAGGTTTGTCTCAACACATCGTTCAAGGATTAGTGAAAGATTGTTTAAGCATAGGTCAAAGGAATCACCAAAGACACTAAAGTCATCCATGAATACTTCGATAATGTTCTCAACATAATCTGAAAAGATACTTACCATACACTTTTGAAAATTAGCAGAAGCGTTACACAAACCAAACGGCATCCGTCTATAGGAAAAAGTGTCGAACGGGCATGTAAAAGTGGTTTTCTCTTGATCTTCCGGTGCTATTACAATCTGATTATAACCTAAATAACCATCAAGAAAGCAATAATGTGAGTCTTCGGATAAACGCTCTACCATTTGATCAATAAAAGGTAAGGGAAAGTGGTCTTTTCTAGTGGTTGCATTTAATTGGTACTCAGGTTTTGGTCAGGTTTAATATTTGGTCTAACATTTGTCCAACGTTAGGGCTTGGTACCTGGACTGGACGTTGAACCGAGTTGACTAAGTTAAGTTTAAACTTCTCTTTAATAACTATTACAAAATAGGCTAATTGATGTTTGGTACTCAGGTTTTGTCCAGGTTTAGTATTTGGTCTAACATATTTAAAATTATGTGCCTTCTTTACGAATTCATGCATAAGTGAAATGTTGGATTCTGGTGATAGATGTATGCAATTGGTGGTAGCTGAATATGAACCGATGAAGATGCAAACTATAGGGGTGGATGTGAACGGTGGTGATAGTAGTTTCAACAGGTTATAGGAGAAGATAAATCGGTGAAGAGAAGATGAAGATAAATCTATAGCCGTAGGTTTGATGGTTACATCATAACCGTTAGATGCTAAGCCCACATCAGGGATATATTTGTAATCTCATATATTTAATTTATAAAATTAATTAAAATCTAGTCAATAACAGTCAATAGTAGTCAACCGTCAATCCAGGTACCTAGCCCTAACATTGGACAAATGTTAGACCAAATACTAAACCTGGTCAAAACCTGAGTACCAAACAACAATTAGCCAACTTTTTAATATTTAATAAACAGAAGTTTAAACTTAACTTAGTCAACTCGGGTCAACGTCCAGCCCAGGTACCAAGCCCTAACATTGGACAAATGTTAGACCAAATACTAAACCTGGTCAAAACTTGAGTACCAAACATCAATTATCCCTTCCGGTAATCTATACAAACTCTCCAACCGGTTTGCACACGAGTTGGAACAAGTTCATTCTTATCATTTTGCACCACCGTAACGCCCGACTTCTTTGGTACGACTTGTACCAGGCTCACCCACTTACTATCGGATATGGGGTAGATAACGCCCACATCTAATAGCTTGAGATCTCTTTCTTCACTACTTCCATCATCAAAGGGTTCAAGCGACACTGATCTTCCCTAGTCGGCTTTTCACCCTCCTCAAGAAGTATTCTATGCATACAAACAACATGGATTATTCTCTTGATATCGACAATTGTCCATTCTATAGCTGTCTTATACTTTCTTAGCACCCTAAGAAGTCTTTGTTCCTGCAGTTTTGTAAGCTCATTAGAAACTGTAACCGGTAACTCTTCCTTATTACCTAAGTACAAGTACCTTAAGTGATCCGGGAGAGTTTTCAATTCTAGTTTTGGTGCCTACAAGATAGAGGGTACAAACTTTTCATTAGAACATGGTAAAAATATAAAAGAAACTTTATGAGCATTTGGGTCCCCTTGAAGTGAATTGATATCACCAAGGGTTTCCCCAATTTCATTACCACACTCCACATTCTTATCAATTGGTTTAGTGAAAACGGTTTCTAGAGCATCTAAACCATTCAATTCAAACATTTGTTGCGCTAGAGTATCAATAACATCAATGGAAAAACAAGAATTAACATCACTAGGATATCGCATCGTCTCAAAAATGTTGAAACATATTTTTTCTCCATCAAATTCCATAGTTAGTGTTCCCTTATCAACATCAATGACGGTTTTACCTATTCTAATAAAGGGACGCCCAAGCAAAAACATAATAGATGAATCCGGAGATCCATCATTCATCTCTAACACACAAAAGTCAGCTAGAAATACAAGTTGATCAACCTTCACGAGAACATCCTCAACAATACCCTTAGGGTAAACATTATAACGATCGTCTAATTGCAAAACAATACTCGTATTCTTAAGAGGACCTAAATTCAGAGATTCATAAATTGATGCGGGCATAACATTAATGGATACTCCTAAGTCTAGCATAGCTTTTGCAATTTTAGTGTTACCAATAGTAATGGGAATGTCAAAACTACCAGGATCTCTACATTTGAGTGAGAGTTTCTTTTTTAAGATTGTCGAAGCATTCTCACCTATACTCATTACCTCATTACCGGTGAGTATTTGTTTGTTGGTAAATAAGTCCTTAAAACACCTTGCATACTTGGGAACTTGCTTGAAAGCATCAATTAAAGGAATGTTCACGTGTATCTTCCTGAATATGTCCAAAATCTCCTTGCTTGTTTTACCTTCTTGGATTTAGCAAATCTGCGAGGGAAAGGTAAAGGAGGAACGTAAGTAGAAACATGAGTTTTGGGTTTAGATTTAGGTACTTCAAGAATTTGGGCAGAATCAGCGTTTTCTCCCCCATAAATTTCCTCTTTTGGGGTCTCGTAACGCCCGTACTAGTAATTTCAGGTTGCGCAAGTTGTATACCGCTTCTCAATGTAAAAACATTGACATTCTATCTTGGGTTAACAAGAGTTTGAGATGGGAGTTTCCCGCTATTTTTAACTGCACTTTATTTAGCTCACTAGCCATAGAACCAACTTGGGTTTATAGGTCTTTGATTGCATTATCGGTCTTTTGCATGAACCCTTTCATCATTTCTTCCAAGCTTGAACTCTGTCTTTGAGGTTGTTGTCTCAACTGAAATTGTTGTTGTTGGGATCCCGTTTGATAGTTGAAAGAAGGTTGTTGAAATGGAACTTGCTTGTTCGTATAACTAAAGTTAGGGTGATCTCTCCATCCGGATTGTAAGTGTTGGAATAAGGATCGTACCTTCTTTGTTGATTTGGGAAGATGGCGTTAGCTTGTTCATTATCGTTTTCAATAGGTGAAGAAGATGGTACCACCGCGGATGCAATTTGTTGCATCATTGTTGCCATATTTCCCATTTGTTGGCGGAGTTCGGTAACTTCAATAACTTCATTAACTCTCCTTGCAAGTGGTTCCGACCCACGGTGTGAGAATTGTTGAGAATTTGCTGCCATGTTCTCAATCAACTCTCTCGCCTATGTTACCATATTGTTCACCAATGCACCACCACCTGCAGCGTCAATGAGGTTTCTATCACTCGGTTTAAGACCTTCATATAGAAGTACTGAATTATCATTAAGTCGCTGAATTGGTGATGCGGACAGCTGGCCACCAATCTCTTGTAACGTTCCCAGCACTCATATAATATCTCTCTTGCCATTTTCTTGATGCTATAAATCTCTTTGCGAATCTGTGTTGCCTTTGATGCAAGAAAGTATCTCTCCAAGAAAAGTTTCTTCATACCGGTCCATGTTGTGGCACTACTAGGAGGTAAATAACACAACCATTCTTTGGGAATATCTACCAGCGAGAAAGGAAAAGGTCGTAGCATGAATCCACCTGAGTCAGTTTCAGCAGGTAGCATGGCCATGACTATGGTATGAAAATCTATAAGATGCTTACTTGGATCCTCATTAGTCATTCCATGAAACTTCGGAAGCTCACAGATCAACCTTGGCTTGATCTCGAAGGTTGATGTTGTTTGAATACACCATTGATGCGTATCTAGCTTGTGAGAAACTAAATCCTTGAGTGTACGATCACCCATCACTTCACATTCTTCCTCTACGTCTAAATATGCGAATTCACTTATCGATGAATGAGGAAGTGGAGTGTTCACCGCTTGAACAAAGTTTTTTAGTAAAGTGCCTGATCAAAGACGTCTACCAACGGGACTTGGTCTGCCCTCTTTAAGCATTCACAAAAGAAATAGTACCTGAAAAACAGATATTAGAAAAACTAAGTTAAAATCTGAAATGAGAAATCAAAAGCAAAATAACAATCCACTGCCTCCCCGTCAGCGGCGCCAAAATTTGATGTGTGTCGTAGCACGTCAAAATTATATTCACTTTTTCACTTATATAATATTTAGATTAAGTATATGGTAAGAAAGATTCGTTCCACGAGAGGCTATTGTTGTTATTCGTTTCAACATCTTAAGTAACAAAGGGGGGTATTTCTGATTTTCTTAGTAAGAAAAAATACACTAAATTCAAAGTATAAAGAATAATTAAAAGTAATCAAGAGTTGAGAATATTAGTCAAGGGATTGTATCATTCACAAACATGTATTTATATCCATAACTAGAATTGATAATTTAATCCCTCTTTTATCAAAAGCCATAGGATACCTTGATCGCAAGAATATCCCGCTAATTTCCAAGTTCATCACACATACATTAAAAGATACAAGAATGGATTATACTTAGAGAACAACCCAACGTATAAAAACACTAATGAAGTTTAATTACCCATGTGCATTACGTTTTGTGAAATAAGGCTAATTAATGTAGTTGAACATGGAAAGCGCACTAATTCAATTTACCAAAGGTTATGCTTCATATTTGATTGCTAGGATGTATCACTACAAACAAAAACCATACTTATGCTACTTGAAATCAGAATTTGTCAACTTTTACGGATTGAAAACCCTAATTTAGCTTTAGATGTGAAGGAAAATTCAGTTGATTCCGGACTCAACTAAACAAGTGTTCAAATCATATGATAATATTAACGATGAATCATAAACGACAAAGTGGAGACAAAACTAATTCATTGAATAAATATCATGTTTGAGAAATCAACTTAAAACCCTTAACCAATAATATGTATTTAGCTACTCATATCTATGGAGTTCGCAAAATATAATTAAATTAACGAAGATGAAAATCAATGCAAACCCTAGATGCGTGGAAGGGATTAATCCCCTTTGCTTCTTGCTCCTAAAATCAGTTGTAAAAAGTGTGTAGATATCCCATATGTGTAGAAGACTTTCCCTTTTATAAATCTCATTGTTTCCAAAAATAGGTCAAGTATTTAAAAGTCCAAATCTAAGTAATCCACCAAGCCCATGTGTGAGAAATAACCCACTAAAGTTTATGTCCAAAATTGGTCGTCGGAGGTCCAGAAAAGTGGTCGGAATTCGGCCGTAAAATTCATCGACGACCACCTGAATAGTGTCGTCGGCCAGTCACCGACCACCTGAATCAACTGACGGTCCAAAGTTAAATGTAATGATCTACTAAAGATCAAAGGATCATAGGAATCTCAGTCAGCTGGCCTAACTCGGCTGAATGAGTCTTATTCACTGAGTCAAATCGGCTCACTGAGTTAACTCGCCAAAAGAGAAATCTTGCCGAGTTCTGGCAAGTTCCGGCTAATTTCAGGCGTATCTTCCCTGCAATTTATCCTAAACATTCATTCAACACACATAAATCATTCATAGATCCACCATTTCCATTCATTCTTGACTGCAGAAAGCTTATCTTCTATCAATTTTTGTACATCCATAATTCCAACCCCAAACTAGACCACCTGAACCAACACCAACAAACTCCAAAATCTATCTACCAACACCACCAACTCATGACAAACTCACAATAACCACAAACCCATCTTCACTTCTTGCTCTCTACCAGTTTAAGCTCATTTAACCCATCATAGAACGAGCTTTTATCTTCTCTGAACTCTTTCATATCCGGCCACAGAAAAACCCGAAATCATAAACCCATCTTCACATTTCTCCTCTTGCAGTCAACAACGAACACCAAATCTACTGCACCATCTCTACTATGGCCACCAATCAAGCTCAAATTGCTACCAGCAAAACCCATATCAAAACTCATCTTCTCACTCTCGATCTGATTCTTATGCCAATAAACCACAACCCCATCTATTCAACACCAATTCAACGAATCTTCTCTCTTTTCTGTTATCAATTCGATTGACTCAAACCATCTTCCATCTCAACCTTCTCTATTCACAGATCCACCAAAACCCATTCTCATTAACCCAATATTCTTCTCTACTAGTGAACTTAATCTGAAAGAGAAAATGAATACTCACGACCTAGATTTAGGGTAAGAGATAGAACCAGATATATACATCCCAGTTGCTGAATATGGAAACCCATGCTTGGTTGTACATAACCTTGTCTTGACTTCTAATAACACTCCCAGATGGAATGCTTTCTTCTTCTTTTGCTCCACATGACTCCAAAATACCTAAAAACTCAAAAACAAATGTAAAATACATAATTTCAAGAAAAATAGCACAGAAAACATAAACAATAGATATTAATTAAGGTGTTTTAGACACCTATCATAGTTATGGGTGATAATAATGAAAGTACAATAACAAAAGTTTAGGTTTTTAACGGGAAGAACTTTACATTTTAGAAGTCTCAGTTGGAAGACTATATACACGAGAAATACCTTGGTGTTCCATTAGGTGGATTCGAGAAAAAGGGATCACTAAAAGATGAGGAATGATTGGTTATTGATCGCAAATGCGTGGCTGTGATCTGTAGATGTCTAAGGAGGAAGTTTATAACAACGTACATGAGATTACTAGTACGAAGACTCTTATGGATACACTAGAGAAGTTGTATCAAAAATCATTAGCCTCGGGGAAGATTATGTTGTGTGAACAACTATTCAATCTAAAGATGTAGGAAGGGAAGCAATTTCATCACATCTTGGGAAGTTTAAGTCGATTATTTCCCATCTTTCAAAAATTGCTATAACTTTTGATGACGAAATTTTAGCTTTGAGGTTGTTGCCTTTATTACAAAATAGTTAGGAGACGGAAGGTAAAACTATATGCAACTCTGCAGGAAGTGAGAAGTTGAAGCTTGATTATGTGCATCAAAAGTTAATCGGTGAAGAAGGGAGAAGAATAAAACGAGGTTACATTTCTAGTTCTTCAAGTTCAGACTTAAGTATGCGTCAAGATACCAGAGATAGTAATCCAAAAAGGAACAATGACAAGTCTAAAGGGAAGTCTAGAGGAGATTCTAGGGGGAGATCTGAATTCTGACCTAAAGGTGATTGGCCAGACAACAAAGGTGCTAACAATAGTGGAAACAACAATAATCAGGAAAAGGTCAATGTAGTTGTAGCTATAGAACTAGTGAAGGTCCTTGTTGATAAAAAGAACATGGTGATTATATAAGTTTTTCTACTACTCTCCAAGAACAAGCAAAATGATTCTTGGATTATAAACTCAGGAGCATCTTTCCATACGACATGATATAAAAGTATTTATCATCTCTTACAAGGAAAGATACTATGGCAAGGTGATAAGTGCATAATTTCGTGTGGTTATTACTTTTGTAATTTATGTCTTTTATTAGGTTACACCTCTGAAAGAAGTTGAAATGGAGCATTACAAAGGAAGAATTGTCAAAAACCCAGTGGATTTCATTCAAATCCAGGTCGAAAGAACGAGGTCATTCCGAGGTCGAATAAAGAAGTTATAAGCAAAACAAGAACTAAGGGGAAAATGGACATTACAAGGGGGGGAAGACATGCTTAAAGAGATATAAGGGCACCTGAAGAATTACTACGGGACGTCATTTTTTTTTAATATTGTTAGAAACACCAACTTTGTGGTTAAGGGCCACATTCTTTCTTCTCCAAAGTTCTGAACAATGAAACTGGGTTAGGGTTCTTATGAGATTAAGATTAAGAAGAATGATGGTTGCTCGAGCTTGGAAGTTGACTGCATTGGCTATGGTTCGATTTTAATGGAGTTGTGGAGAACTTGAGCAAACAACAATGAATGGTAGCAGCGAGAGAAGAAAATAAATAACAGTGATGCCCTTGATCATGATTGATCACGATGATCATGGCAGAGACGATTGTTAGTTGATTATTAGTTTTAATAGGTCAGTGGAATTAATGGAAATGCAGAATACTTGGGTGATGATCAAAATGGGGTTATAAAGGTCGGAATTATGGTGGAACTCAAATCTGTGATTAAGTAGATGATGCTACCATTATCTTTTGTCATTGGTAAACTGTATGCTGTGAGTTTAGAGGGGAGTTAGATGGACAGTTCCTGATATTTTGACGGTGATTGCAGTGGTTCAGGTGGGTTTCTATGATGGCAACGATGATGGTTAATGAAGAAAGAGATGATTTTTCGATGGTGACGCTAGCTGTTGAGGTTGGGATGTTAATGAATATTGAGTGAATACAATGAGGTTGATGCTGTGGCCTGTGAGTAGTTGGACAAAGCATAGTCTGAACTGATGGTTTCTGTGATGGTTGATTTTGGATGACATGTTGGATCTACAACAATGGAAATACACTAAACATGAGAAATTATTCAGGTTAAGAAATCTCAGATTTATAAACACACAATGGACAGATCCACCCTCTCAGCCAATTGAATTTAATATAATAGTCCTCGGGTACTCCTCAATAATGAGAGATGCTATACCCCAACAGAGGAGATGCGTCCAGGATAGAACTGCCCGTTATGACTAATATAAGCACAATACTAGTCACCCTCTAGAACTTAACAGCAATTTAGATGGAAGGGAAATAAACGAGCAAAGTGCAAAAAACAAAGCAAGAAGAGGGGAAAAGAAGACAGGATAATAGCTGCTTCTGGAGTGAGTTCTAATGAAGAAATTCGTTTTCTTTTATAGGTAGAAGATGAGAGTATGGTAATCAATTTTGTGCATAAATCACGAACATTATGGTTGAAATTCAATTCCACGCATGAAACACGGAGTTAATGGTTAAAACGGTTAAAATAATTCTCTCCTAAAATCTCGCCGGGCCATACGCCCCCACATTTAAAACAAATTTTATTTATTCTTAAATTCTTTTAAGAAAATATATTATGTTCAAAAAACATAAATCTTGATTGGCCCGCAGCCTTAACTACGCCCGTACCCGCAACCATACTCATTCCCGCAGCAGTAGCCACAGTCACACCCACACCCGCAACCGCAGCCACAACCACAGCCAAAGCCACAACCGCAGTCGCAGGTCCGCAAGTCCACAAGTCCGCAAGTCTGCAAGCCGCAAGCCGCAAGCCACAAGCCACAAGACGCAAGACGCAAAACGCAAAACACAAGACGCAAGCGCACCCGCACCCGAGCCTGAGCCCGAGCCCGTGCGTGCTTCGGTGCGAAGCACCGCACATGTGTGAAAAGCATGGTTGCACCAACTATCCCATTGCCTAGTCCTCCCCCAACCAAAAAAGCTTCTAAACCCTAAGGGGCCCCCCTTAGAAGCAACTTTTTAGGTAATAAGGAGAGGAATCATCTTTAATTTCTCCAATGTGGGACTAAAGGTTCATTCACAAAAGTGAAAAATGAGCTAGTATACCTTAGTGACTTCTAGGTCCTAAGATCCATTCCCACCAAGACTAAAAACATTTTAAGTTCTTTTTTCTCCAACAATCCCCCACATGAATGAAAACCCGATGAAAATCATAAATCAGAAAGCGAGAAATACCACTTAGGCAATAGGTGTCCATAAGGTCTTGAACCTTTACTTAGTGAGAAATTATCGGAACTACTTGATGGACAGTGAATGCGATGTCTTGAACTGCCATCGTTTGGAGTAGTTCATCAATAACTTCCACGCGTGATATCACTCTAGGTGCTGTCAAGTTCAAGCCGTTGTGTCCATTTTGGCCCTGGACGTATCTCGTTTCTCAGAATGCTCTAGAGAATCAGCTCAATTCTTATTGAAAGCGGCCTACTTCCTCATTCAAATAGGTGAGTTCCATCAAGAGTGTTTACTGCTACACCCCACTTCAATCTTAAGTTGAAACTATAGAACTCATTAAGACTTAATAAAAAGTCATCCTCACATGCAGTCACACTATCACGTCTACACCATAGGGAAGGGACAGAGAATGAAATTCTCTGATAGTGTTTCCTTTAACCCACCACAAATTAGTTGTCTCATTCGAAACCTTAATCTTGGGATCTCCAGTTAGCAAGGTTGAGTATCCTTCATGGAAAGTTTAATTGATGAGCTTAAGCCCCATCCCCCTCGATGCATTACTAACTATCTCCTTGGACAAACCTTTCGTCAAAGGGTCCGCGATATTCTCCTTAGACCTCACAAACTCAACAGAAATAACGCCAGTTGAGATTAGTTGTTTTAAGGAATTGTGTCTTCTACGAATGTGTACAAACTTACCATTATAGTTGCTGTTTTTAGCATTAGATATTGCATCTTGACTATCACAATGTATAGATATAGCTGGCACAGGCCTATGCCAAAGAGGAATGTCTTCTAAAAAATATCTTATCCAAGCAGCTTCCTCTCCTGCTTTATATAACGCAATAAACTTCGATTCCATAGTGGATCGAGCTATACATGTCTGTTTGGAACTCTTCCAAGATACAGACCCGCAAGCTAGAGTGAAGACATATCCACTCGTAGACTTAGACTCCTCTGAGTCCGATATCCAGTTTGCGTCACAAAATCCTTCAAGGACCGTAGGGTATCTCTCATAATTTAAACAAAAGTTTAAAGTGTACTTCAAGTACCTTAACACTCTAATAAGTGCATCCCAATGCTCCAGTCCTAGATTACAAGTATACCTACAAGCTACTCACAACATAAGTAATGTCTAGTCTCGTATAATTCATCGAATACATCAGACTTCCTATTACACGTGAATATTCAAGTTGTGAAACTCCATTACCCTTATTCTTTTTGAGTCTACAACAAGAATCATACTGAGTACTGATAGACACATTTTAGTGTCTAAATTGCACCTTAATTTCTAGTGAGTTAGTATTCGATTTTGTGTATATTACGTGTTTTTATGCTTTTGTAGGTACATTAGAAGAATAAAGATTTGTGGAAAAATTGGCTCAAAAAGTGTTAAAGGCACCCAGGAAAATGGATCAAGGCACCCACACTTTGGATTGGGGCACCCTTGGATCGGGCTGAGCTGGATCGGGTCAACCCAGCGAGCCAGCGATTTAACCCAGGATCGGCCGATCCAACTCATCGGGAGTTCCTGTTTCAACGGGAAAAGGAATTGGTTGTGAATTTTGAGTTGTTTTCGACAATTGAAGGTGACCCATTGCGATTAAAGTTCAAAGCAATAGAAAGACAGCAAGAAATCCCGGAAAATCAGCTCGGGAAATCCAATTTTGGCCGGAATCAGGACTCGGTTCCTGTTTGACTTTGGATTGAAGATTGGAATGATTTGAGAGAGTTCTATTAGGTTTAGAACTCTCTCTAGGGTTTGTTAAGCCTATAAATACCAAGAGATTCGAAGAAAATGGGGAACAAAACCCGAGAGATCGATTCAGAGCAATTCCGGTGGAGTTCCGGCACCGCCGGTCACCTGCTGGTGCATCGCCGGCACTGTTCTTCATCAGCCATCACCGAAGAAGACGACTAAGCAACGTCTGTATCTGTTGCATATCTAGTGTTACAGCTCTGCTCCTGTTGCCTTAGAATTTGAATACTCCTGTTGCTTAAAGCTTTCTGTTACAGCTGAACCCTGTTCTGTAACATTTATAAACATCTCTGTTCAGCTGTTACACCATT